>NC_069402.1:111502909-111549754 GCF_026875155.1 Cherax quadricarinatus
GGGCAGGTCCAGCTCACACCTACCCATTTCATCCGCCAGTGGCTGTATCAATCCAATACAGAGAAAACGGTGGAAGATGTGAAAATGAAGTTTAAGGTAAATCAGTCTTTCAGCCTTGACAAAAATACTTCAAATCTCATCACATATTCCACAATTTTTATATCCACTGGACTAACCAAGCCGTTAGTAAGTTTATTTAGGTATAGGTATACGTAAGTATAATTATTATACATAGCGCAGAACAACCACTGTGAAAATCATGAAAGGTCTTGCAATTTCATTCTTTTTTCACAGTGGTTGTCCTGCATATTGTGATATCACCTGTCTACTGTGATCTTATTGCATTATACATCATGTAAATTACCTTGGGCAACCCATACAAGTCAAGAGTGATTTACTTCCTTAGGGGTCCTTGGCGGGCGAAACGTATCCACAATCAAGATGTGCAAATGTTGCACAAGAGCAACATTTATTTAAAGTAAAAGGCCTCATTTAGATTATGCTGCACAGTTTTGGTCATGTGTTGGGTAAGACACATATGCAACAGTTGGGTGTCTTTATTTCGAAACGTTTCGCCTACACAGTAGGCTTCTTCAGTCGAGTACAGAAAAGTTGATAGAAGCAGAAGATACTTGAAGACGATGTAATCAGTCCATCACCCTTAAAGTTTTGAGGTGGTCAGTCCCTCAGTCTGGAGAAGAGCATTGTTCCGTTTCGAAATAAAGATGCCTGACTGTTGCATATGTGTCTTACCCAACAATCTGTCGGTATTTTATACCATTTTAATGTTCACAGTTTTGGTCACCGTATTACAGAATGGATATAAATTCTCTGGAAAATGTACAAAGGAGGATGACAAAGTTGATCCCATGTATCAGAAACCTTCCCTATGAGGATAGACTGAGGGCCCTGAAACTGCACTCTAGAAAGACGTAGAATTAGGGGGGATATGATTGAGGTGTATAAATGGAAGACAGGAATAAATAAAGGGGGTGTAAATAGTGTGCTGAAAATATCTAGCCTAGACAGGACTCGCAGCAATGGTTTTAAGTTGGAAAATTTCAGATTCAGGAAGGATATAGGAAAGTAATGGTTTGTAATAGAGTTGTGGATGAGTGGAACAAACTCCCAAGTTTCCCTTATAGAGGCCAGAACGTTGTGTAGCTTTAAAAATAGGTTGGATAAATACACGAGTAGATGTGGGTGGGTGTGAGTTAGACCTGATAGCTTGAGCTACCAGGTCGGTTGCCGTGTTCCTCCCTTAAGTCAATGTGACCTGACCTGACTAGGTTGGGTGCATTGGCTTAAGCCGGTAGGAGACTTGGACCTGCCTCGCATGGGCCAGTAGGCCTTCTGCAGTGTTCCATCGTTCTTATGTTCTTATGTTCTTATTTCCTCTTCCTGCATCACTTAGTCAGTGCTACCTTCCTTATCACTAGTGTTACTTTCCCTTAGATTTTCATTTACATTTGATTGAATGTCATTTAATTCTAAGGGAATCAATTTATTAATTGTGCATAAACTTACCTGGCAACGACACAACACTTTGAGAATCCGGACAACACCTTGTGCATCTGGGTACAATGTCAATACTTTGCCCAGAAGCCACAATGTTCGATGTTGTTCAGTGCCAATTAACACAATGTCACCTGGTTGAATGGCCTGTCGATTTACTGCCTCTGTCGCACTATAAAAGTGTTCACGTAGTGTAAGAAGATATTCCTTACGCCACACATTAGACCAATGATCAATAACTTTATTTAACATTTTAAATTTATTACACAACACTGCCGCATCATTGTAATCTTCATCACTTTCTTCCGGATTATCTCTATAGACAGGGGCAGCTTCCAATTTCCTTCCACATATTAGGTGAGAAGGTGTTAATACATCTGCATCAGGTGTATCACTCATGTATGAGAGAGGCCACTAACACAGTATGGAATTCTTCCAAATTAATTTTCTTCCGGTGTAGTACTTTACGGAGACACCGCTTCACTGTGCCTATAAGTCTGTCGTACACCCTCTACACACTCTAATAAATGTTTAGCACCTGCTAGAAAATTTGTGGCATTATCCAAAATCATCAATCTCGGACAGGATCTCCTAGCTGCAAATTTTCGAAACAGCTGTATAAACTGTTCTGCAGACAAATCCTGTGCCACTTCTAAATGAACTGCCCTAGTAGCAGTACAGGTGAACAAACATACATACACTTTCAGTGGAACACCATCTGAAGTACCTGTTAAAATTATTGGACCACTATAGTCTACACCTGTTACATCAAATGGTTTCACTAACTGTACACGCTTCTTTGGCAATGGTGGAGGACCTGGGTACATATAGGATCTGGCATCCACACGGCGACATATTACACAAGATTTAATCACCCTTTTTACACTTTGCCGTCCTTGTGGAATCCAGAAAGTTTCCCTAATACAATTTAAGGTATCTTGTACCCCACATGCATTTACATTTTTATGGGCATTTAGAACAATCAAATTTGTTAGATGATGAATTTTGGGCAGTAAGATAGGATGTTTAGCATAATCACCCAATTCAGCATTTTGTAACCTACCTCTGCACCTAATTACATTGTTCTCCAAATACAGCCCTAATTTCTCTATTATGGAACCTTTTATAATTTTTCTTTCCATCATCAATTTAATCTCATGTCCATAGATTTCTTCTTGTACCCTCTTTATCCAATATTCAAGAGGATGTGAAAACTTATATGAGACATTCACCTTGTTTAGAAATATAAACACCAACTTAGTTACATTGATTAGTTTTGGTAAAGAAGAATACCTATTATATCAATGGCTAAGAAGGACAAACTATTGGAGCGGTGTCACAGTAATTCAACAGGAGCATTTTATGCCTTTCGTACAGGCCAATTAGCTTTTTTACCAACCAGCTCGGTCCTTTAAACCATGATACAGCATTCACAAATTTAGCATAAGATAAACCTCGAGACAAGAAATCAGCTGGATTCTCCTCACCAGGTATATGATTAAATGTTTACATATGCTGACCCAAACTATTATACTTCTCTTGCACCTGATTAATTTCAGCGACTCTGTTTTGTACGTACACAATTTTACTGTTTCCATTACGAATCCATTGAAAGGGATACCTCATTATCAGACCAAATTAGTGTTGCTAATATTTATCTCCTGCAACTTATTTCTTATATATTTAGCTAATTTGATACCTACTTAAATGGCTGTTAATTCCAACTGAGGCAAGGTACATGATTTAATTGGAGACACTTTAGCCTTAGACATAACAAGAGAAATAACACTATTACATTGAAGGTAAGCAACTGCTCCATATGCCAATTTTGAAGCATCACAAAAAATTTGGAGTACATTTTTCCCATTTGGATTGGCCACCTGGCGTGGGAACTCCAACACTGGAATTTTTTCATAATCACCAATTAATTCATCTGATATGTTAATGAATTCCTCAGGTAGAATTTCATCCCAAGCACATTTAAGTTTCCATGCTTCCTGAATTAATAATTCCCCTCTTATAGTAAAAGGTGACACTAAACCTAGTTGATCAAAACATTTGGAAACTTCAACAAGCAAAACTCTCTCAGTTAATTTATTGGGTATACTGTAATTATTAGGTTTTAATATTAACAAATCTCTCTCAGTATCCCAAGTTAATCCTAATACATTACTACATTTTGGCACTTCATCTCCAGGGTAATCTTTACTTATTTTGTCCTTTAATTTGGACGAATTACTATTCCATTCCCTCAGAGGCATATTTGCACTTTGCATTATTTTATTAGCCTCTCCATAAGTCATTAACAATTCATCTTCAGTTGACGTCACACCCAGGAAATTGTCCACATAAAATTACTTTCTCATTACTTTACTCAATGGACTTCCCTTACGTTTAAGGTGTGCATTTATCGTCGCTTGAAGTACGAACGGACTGGATGTAGCACCAAATAATACGCTCCTAAAGCGAAAGGTTTTCAGAGGGCTAAGTGGGTCACTAGGATTCTCAGGCCATAAGAAGCGTGTACAATCTTGGTCAGCCTCTTGTAAACCCACTCTTAGGAAAGCTTTACTTATGTCAGCCATGAAGGCATAATTCTTCATCCTGAAATTGAATAAGATATCTCCTAATTTTTCTGTCAACGACAGACGTATCATCAGTCATTTAAACTAGGTACATTTTTGTTACTCTGGCACTACAATTAAACAAAATCCTCAAAGGAGTGGTCTTAGAATCCTTCTTCACTCCGTGATGTGGCAAATAGTGACCATAAATTTTGGCTTGCTCAGGAGGTACCTCTTCAATAAATTTATTAATTAACTGCTCAGCAATTATATCATTATAGGCAGTTAACAATTCTGGTGTCTTACTCAGTTCGTGGAGCTGAGCCTTTAATTGTCCATATGCCATTCTGTAATTAGTGGGCAATTCTGGATGGTTCAATCTCCACAGAAGTCGTACCCAGTATTGTCCAGATTCAAATTTTACATCTCTCAGGTATTGCTCCTGAGTAAAAGAATCGTCTGGACTTTCTTCATTTACATTTATTCCAATGCTGTCTAATTCCCACAATTTATGCACTGGCTCAACACCATCCCCTATTGAAGAATTATACTGGGTTACGATTTCATGAGTAAGACACACAGTTATGGTATTTGTAGTTTCCTCTAGTCATGAATTATTATTATGAGGAATCCTACCATACATTACATGGCCTCCTGCAGTTTTCAAAAGAGTGACTCCACATTTCTTTACCGTACCCTTTACAAAGGAGGCATAATAGTCACTACCTATCAAAATATTTATTGAGCCTACAGAATCATCACTTACACCAGAAGGAGCTAAATTTACATTATGTGAAAGTCTTTCTGTAGCTTTACTAAGTCCTACTGTAGATATTTTCTCTGGAAGTCTATCTACAATAACTGCATTACCACGTTTTTTTCTCATTGCCCAACCTGACAGTTACATAAACAGTGTCATACAATTGAGCCCTTTTGACCGAGGGAAAACCAGATAATTTTAAAGTTGTGGGATCTCCCATCTGTACTTTCATACTATCAAGACATTTACGTTTTATGAAAGTATGCTGGGATCTCTGGTCCAATAATGCAATTACATTTTTTGATTTATGCCTTTTATCATCAATTTTTACCTGTAACACAGGTAAAGCTACTTCAGCAAAACCATCATTATTAACATTAGCAGCAATTTTTACGTTAGCCACTGTTGTGTCAGGATTGTCAACATTATCATTATTATCAACATTGTCATATAGACCCTTACACATGACTATATGGTGTCTTCCTTTGTGACTTTGATAACAGTTGTTTAATTTGGCATGACAATCCTTTACATTGTGATTATCTAAACACCTGATTCATCTGTCAAGTTCCTCCAATCTTTCAACTTTATCATTCCATGAATTGTATGCATTGCAATTCTTAGAAAAATGAGTACCCTTGCAGAAAAGACAATCTCTTTTCTTTAACTGGTTTCTTATTAACTGGGCTACTCTTAGGAGGGTACTTATTCTTCTTACCTTGTGGAGAATCATTATTTCTGATTCCTGCTACTTGATATGCACCTATGCAACTCTTTTTAGGAAATGAATTTTGATTATTACCATTGGGATAATTTTTCCCTTTGTGAAACTTGACAGATACCTCAGAGTTATTATGTGTTGTATCTTTAAAATGAGTTAGTTGGCTGGTCTGCAACTGCACAATTAATTCTTGTAGACCTAGTCTTATTTCCTCCAGTCGAAAATAACCCTTGTGATATTTGTTTGAGAATCATTCAAGTGTTTTACAGCTTAATGTATTCTGTACCATGGCACTCAATAACCAGTCTGATTCCTTCAGATTATATTTATTACTTTTAAAGTTTTTAGAGTGCTCTCCAGTTTAAACTGCTGTAAACCTTTGTAAGTGTGATCTGGAGATTGTAAATTAACAATGATATTCACTAGATCCAACCTACTTTGTTCTATATTACCATAAGTGACATTCAACAAGTCAACTGCTTCCTTGTAAGAGTCATCTACATTGGGAAAGGCTTGTATGAGTATATGAGCATCTCCTCTAATCTGTCCTTTGAGGTAAAATAATTTAGTTACACAGGCTAGGTCACTCCTGTCATGCACAGCTGCTTTAAAAATCGACGAAAATTCCTCCCAATTTTCTCCAGGATTAAATACAGGTAAACATAATTCTGGGAATTTTGGCAAAGACATCTTATTTGTTGGAGCAGACTGATTAACTGCACACAAATAACCCTCACTTAAAAGAGAGAAGCTTACGACGACGTTTCGGTTCGATTTCGACCATTGATAGGGATACCCGGGTGTTGCGCATGTGTCTTAATTTCATCTTGTCGGTATTATATACCATTCTTGTACTACTACTACTACTACTACCACCACCTCTTCCTGCCTATATATAGACGTCCTGCTCCACTTCTGGTTAGTATGACTTTGTCAATGGTCCAAGTCAGAAATGAAACGTCGTCGTAAGCTTCTCTCTTTTATGTGCGGGTTATTTGTGTATCGTTCCAGTCACAGTATTGTGCCATTTTTTTTAATGATTAACTGCCTGGTTTTCACATTTTAATTTATTCAAAGCCTGACTTTTACAAGAAAGAATCTTTTCCTCTAATTCATAATACTGATTAATTATAAGATCTACTTCAGTCTCATCTACACAGTTTACTAATAAATCTCCTTCATATTTGTTGTAATATAATTTGTGTGAATCATATCTATTCCCCAAAGCATCTAAATACAATTTTAAATTATCAGTATTCACAGTTTCTTGATTCATTAATTCCAAACATTTATTATATGCCTTGGTTGCATGACCCTTTTTAGCTTGCAGTGATTCTTTCTTTGCTCTATATTCCATATGTTTGTCTGCTACATTAATTTCCTCATTTTCAGCCATGATGCAATGTATTAAATTCAACTTAATTAATAACAATGATTATGTACTAAATTATGCACTTCATAAAGGTAAATATTACAACTTACCTTTTGAATAAATCATAGTACACTTGACTTGCTTTTACATGTAAAAAAATTTATAATATAAATTTTAAATACCATTAAAATGTTAGTCACTTGAGTTTAGTAATTACACTGAAGAAAATTATATAAAAATTTTAAATGTACATAAAACAAACCTTCAGCAGACTTGGCTCATCAAAATTATTAAAAAATTAAAAAATACTTGCCAGAATTTGGCTAGAAAAATTTAATATTATACCTTTAATAAAATTAGCTACACTGGTGGGAAAATATGTACATATTTCCAAAAATACAGTACTTATATGAAATGGATGGCCAAACTGATTTAAAAAAATTTTTATGTTATCGAAAACAGAACTGCACCGCGCAGAAGGACCTTCCTATTGCGTTTGAACTGGTCAACTGTTAGGAAATTGGGAAAATTTTTTTCGTGCTCTAAGGTTAAAATTGGGCTGACCCTCTCAAACAGGAGACAAAATTTTGGGATGTGCTTTCCTGCATAACTTGAGTATCAGTCGACAGGACAGGACAACCCGGGAACCTCAAAAAAGCTCAATTTTATGTTTACATTCGGGCCAGTAAATTTTTCAAAAATTAGGAAAAGGGGGGGGGGGCCCCTGTACATGACACATTAAACCCCAGTAAAAATTGGTCGTGAATTGATTTTCCCTTTCGTTTATATAAGTGTATATAAAAAATTTTTTTAAAAATTTAATAACAGTCCAAAAATTTTATATATTTACCAGAATTCCTGGTGTATTGTTTTCATTTAAATTAATAGGTTCAGAGCAACTTGTGGATATGACAGGGTGGGTATCGAAGGGGGACTTTTTTTGTGACCAGATGTCCCAAATTCCTAATTGTCAAACTGAAAAAAAATAATTATCTTTGTTCATTTACTGTTATGTACGAAATATACATTCAGATAAAGCAATTTTCCACATTTAATTTGCCCTTTGGGCCTTCTTGAACCGTGGGAATTAGTGAAGCCATTAATTAGTTTTAATTTCTTTAAAAAAATTTTGTGTGAAATATGGAGGTTTAAGTTTAAATCACAAAATTTTCTTAAGGTGGGTTATTAATACAATTAATTTTTAAAAACTATGCTCAAGGGTGGCTAAAAATTTATTAATGTGTATAATATTAATTTTGCAAAGCCAAGTGGGTAGGATTTAATTAAATTTTTGACAATATTAATTGATAAAACAATTCTGGCCAAGATTTTTTATCAGTGATGTAAAATTTTTAAGACAAGTGTGGGTTTAAAAATTATATTTTATAATATTAATTTTGCAATGCAATTCTGGGAAGGATTTTTTGTTAATTTTTATAATTAAATTTTTTTTAAAACGAGTCGGTAAAGGTTTGTATTAAGTACATTTTTAATTTTATTATTTTCTACATGTAATTGCTAAGCCAAATAGCTAGGATTTATTCAGAGGGAAGTTGTATCAGGTGTAAAAAATTTTTTGTGAATTTAATACATTTTCATCATGGCTAAAAAGAGAAATTAAGTAGAAGACAAAGAATGGAATAAGAACAAAAAAACTCAATCAAGCAAAAAAAAGGGATGTAACAAAAGCTACAATAATTCTCAAATTTAAAGAAACAGAAAAGTGAATACTGATATTTAAAAAAGTATTTAATGCTTTAGGAATAGATATGATTCAACAAAATTTATTACAACAAATATGAAGGGGGATTTTTAAAACGTTAGATGAGACGAAATGATCTCAGATTAACAGTAATTTTATTAAAAGAAAAAATTTCCTGTAAAAGTCAGGGCCCTTTAATAAATTTAAAAGTGAAACCAGGCAGTTAATCATCTGCTCCAACGAATAAGATGTCTTTTGACAAAACCCCAGAATTATTTTTTCCTTTTTAATCCTGAGATAATTGGGAGGATTTTGGTCAATTTTTAAAGCATTTTGATGACAGGTGACCACCTTGTAACAAAATTTTTACCTAAAAGGCAGTAAAAGGAATGCCACAAACTCATACAACCTTCCCAATCAGATACTCTTAAAAGGGAAAGCATTGACTTTTGAAGGCACTTAGGGTAAAAGAAAAAAGGGGTTTGGGATCAGTGAAAATCTTTTTTATTTTTAAAAATCTCCAAAATATATTTAAAAAGGTTTTACAGCAGTTTAGTTAAAAGGGAGGCACTTTCAAAATTTTAAGAAAATAAAAAAGTGAAGGAATCAGACGGGTTATGATGCCAGGGTACAAATAAATTAATTTAAAACACTTGAATGATTCTCAAAAAAAATACAAAAGGGTTATTTGGACGGGAAAAATAAGACTAGGTCACAAGAATTAATTGACATTTTGCGACCAGCCAACTAACTCATTTCAAAAAACAACACATAATAACCTAGGATCTTCAAGTTTCAAAAAGGGGAAAAAATTTTCCCAATTTAAAATCAAAATTCATTTCTTAAAAGATTGCATAGATGTATATCAAGTAGCAGGAATCGAAAAATATTCCCACAAGTAAGAAAATAAGTACCCCCCAAGGGGTAGCCCAGTTAATAAAAACCGTCAAAGAAAAGAGAGATTGTCTTTTCTGCAAGGGTACTCTTTTTTTCTAAAAAAATGAAATGTAACAATTCAGGGAATGAAAAATTGAAACGAGAACTTGACAGATTATCATTTTTAGAAAACCCAATGAAAAGGACTGTCATCCCAAAATTTAAACAACGTTTCAATGCCCAAAAAGGAAACCCCATATAGCATTTAAGGGTCTATATCCATGTTGATAATAAGAAAATGTTGATAAACCTACAAAACAGGGGCTAATGTAAAAATTACGCAAGTTAATAATGATATTTTTTGCTAAAGTAGCCTTACCTGTTTTTACAGGTAAAAAATTGATGATAAAAGGCATAAACAAAAATTAACTGCATTAATTAGACCGGGGATCCCAACATACTTCTTTAAACGTAAAGTCTTGAGGTATGAAAGACAGATGGGAGCCCCACAATTTTAAAAATTATCTTTTTTTCTCTCAGATAAAAAGATAAATTGTATACCTTTTTAATAACTCGGGTTGGGGAAATGAAAAAAACGGTTAATGCATAATTGAATAACTTCCAGAAAAAAATATCTACATGGGCTTAGTAAAGCTACAGAAAGATTTTCCAAAGAAATTTAGCACCTTCGGGGGTAATGATGATTCTGAGGCCCAATAAAATTTTGATAGGAATGACTATTATCCCTCCTTTGTAAAGGGTAGGAAAGAAATGGGTTCAACCCTTTTGAAGACTGCAGGGGGCCATGAAATGAAAGGGAGGATCCTCGAAAAAATTTCAACTAGGAAACTACAAACACCAAACGTGTGTCTTACTCAGAACGACCCCAGTATTTTTTCCCCAAAAGGGGAGGGTGTTGACCATGCAAAAATTGGGGGAATTTGAAGCATTGGAATAAATAAAAATGAAAAGTCTAGACGTTCTTTACTCGGGACAATCCTGAGAGAGAAAATTGAATCGGAAAAATTCGGGGTACGTTTCCCGTGGAGACTAAACCCATCTAGAATTGCCCCAATTACAGAAGGGCATTGGGCAATTAAAAGGGTAGCTCTGCAACTGGTAAGACACCCAAAAAAAGTTAACTGCCTATAAAGAATAATTGCTGAGCATTAATTAAAAAATTTATAAAAGGGACCTCCGGAACAGCCAAAATTTTGGTAAATTTCCTCATCACGGGGGGAAGAAGGGTTCTAAGACCACCCTTTTAGGATTGGTTTAATTGTAGTCAGAAGCAACAAAATTACCAAATTTTTAATGACTGTTTGATACAGGGCCGTCGTTTTATGGAAAAATTTTTGGGGATAAACTTATTAAATTTAGTGAAGCACTAGCCTTTTCGGGGACAAAAAGAAAGCTTTCCCCAAAAGGGTTTTCAAAAGGTTGACCGGATTGTACCCGCTTTTTATGGCCTGAAATCCTAGTGACCCACTTTGCCCTCTGAAAACCTTTCGCTTTAGGAGCGTATTATTTGGTGCTACATCCCTCCGTTCCCACTTTAAGCAAAGAAATTCACACCTTTAAAAGTATGGAAGTCCATTGAGTAAAATAAGAGCAAACAATTTTTTTGGGACAATTTTCCCGGGGTGACGCAACTGAAAGGAACTGTTTAAAGACTTATGGAGAGGCTAATAAAATAATGCAAAGCGCAAATACCTCTGATGGGAAAGGAAATAATTTTGTCCAAATCAAGGCAAAAAAAGTAAAAATTACCCTGGAATGAATGCCAAAACGTAGTAATTTTGGGGTTAACTTTGGGTACTGAGAGAGATTTGTTAATGTTAAAACCTAAAATTACGTATCCCAATAAATTAACTAAAAGAGTTTTGCTTGCTAATTTCCAAATGTTTTGATCCACTGGTTTAGTGTCACCCCTTACTAAAGAGGGAAATTTTTAATTCAGGATGCATGGAAACAAATGTCTTGGGAGAAAATTTTTACCTAGGAATTCATTAACAGGGGCGAAAAATTTGGGATTATAAAAATTTCCCGGTTGGGGTTCCCTGCCAGGTGGCCAAACCAAAGGGGAAAATGTACTCCACATTTTTTGTGAGTTAAAATTGCAATGGAGCGTTCTTACCTCAATGTAAAATGTTTTTTTCTTTTTATGTCTAAGGGTAAAGTGCCCAATTAAATCACGACCTTTTCCCCAGTTTGGAATAAACAGCCCCTTCATGTAGGGGTCAAATTAGCTAATTATTAAGAAATAAATTCAGGAGATAAATATTAGCACACAATTTGATCTGATAAGAGGTTCCTTACAATGGATTCAAAATGGGAAAAAGAAAAAATTTTGTACTACAAAACAGAGCGCTGAAATTAAACAGATGCAAAGAAGTAAATAGTTTTTGGGGCAGCAATGTTTAAAATTTTAAACATATCCTGGGAGGAGAACCACTGATTTCGCTCGAGGTTTACCTTTTCTAAATTTGTAAAAGCTTACAGGTTTAAAGGACCGACTGGGTTGGGAAAAAAAGCTAATTGGCCCTACAAAAGGGGTAAAATTTCTCCTGTTAAATTTCTGTGACCCACCGCTCCACTAGTTTGCCTTCCCTTTGCCATTGTTAAATAGGTATCTTCTTTACCCCAATAATCAATGTAACTAAATTGGGGTTTAATTTTTAAACAAGATGAATATTTCATACAAGTTTTCACCCTCTTGAATTTGGATAAAGAGGGTACAGAGGAAATCATGGAAAGAGATTAAATTGATAGGGAAAAAAAAATTTTGAAAGGTTCCATAATAGAAAATTGGGGGGGTGTATTTAGAGAACATGTAATTAATCAGAGGAGGTACAAAAACTGAAAGGATGATTATGCTAAAAACCCTGTCTTACTGCCCAAAACTCATCATCTAACAAATTTAATTGTTCTAAATGCCCTAAAAATGTAATGCATGGTAGGGTACAAGATACCTTAAATTGTATTAGGGAAACTTTCTGGATTTCACAAGGACGGCAAAGTGTAAAAAGGGTGATTAAATCTTGTGTAATATGTCGCTGTGTGGATGCCAGATCCATTTTGGAGTGGCAGCGGCAGCGGCAGCGGCAACAGGAACCTTGTCCTCTATTTTTACTTCTACCTGAGGTTCCCAGCAGCCCAGTGATGACCTAATCAAGACCCACATAACACTAACATGTGTGGATACCCAGAATGATATAAATCAACTGCAGAAATCACCCAAAAAGTTCACAAATTACCAACTAATAGGACTTGTACTACCACCTCCTACCCCGCTGCCACTGAGGTGATACTCCACAACATTCACCCATCACCCATCGCCTACTATTCACCCGAAGCCACAGCAAATGGACAAGGTCAAAAGCAATAAAAGAAGATCCAGTAACCAGCTAAGGACTCCTAACATAAAAGGGTTGAGAGCAGTAATAACACGAGGAAAACTTGTGGTACTGCCTGCCAGGACACAACCCTCATCACCCACCGGCACCACCACAACACACGACAGACAACAACAAACATGGCTGCCGTCACAGTCCAAGATAACTCCTTCCCAGTATTTGATGTCAAGATCACCGACCCAGAAATAGCTAAACTCTTTATGATTCAGAACCAAACGATCACCAAACTAACTCAAGAAATGCAGGAACTAAAAGCTAGCAACGCAGATTACCTCAACAATATCACTGCTCTTGAACATAAACTAGACACTCTGAAACAACAAAGCAACACCCACACCCAGTCCCTTTACACCATCAACACTCTAAAAGACCAAGTCACCCTACTTACTACCAACATTACAGAGGAAAGATCAAGAGTGGACCAACAACTTGCCAATGTCATAACCAACTTCCAAGACCATAATGACCAACAGCAGCTATCTGACGCAGTTGTAGTTAACAGCAAACATCTCCCAGCCACAGTCACCCAAGAGACCTGCATAGAGACCACCCTACAGCTTATCAAGGACCACCTTCGTCTTAACATATGTAGTGATGTCCTAAGGGATTGCAAACTGATGGGCTACCAAGCAGGTAAAAAAACAGTGCTGTTAAAATTCCAAACTAGCCTACAAAGAAACAACCTACTAAAAACATCTATTTCTATGAAAACTGATGTTTACGTCAATGAGTGCCTTACCAAAATAAGACAAAACCTTCTTTATCGGCTAAGAAAATTACGCTATGCCCAAAAAATTCACCAGTGATTTGTGAGGGACGGAAAAATCGCAGTTAGGAAACAGCCCACTGGGAAGAGATACTTCATCTCTACAGAACATGACCTTAAAACATTCCTAAGTGAGGCTGCAAAATCAGAGTAAAGTGCAGATAATACCCACAGTCCACAGTTAGTGTTATATTGTCATAAATTTGTGCCCCCCTAAAATTCTAATACCCCAACTACTTTTGATTGTCATTGTTGTATTCAACGACCATTCTACCTCATAGTCTTAATTGTGTTTAATATCTACAGAATCTATCTCCTTTTTTACAACTTACCGCATCACTGTTCCATCTTATTTTATTATAAACTAGCCATAACTTGTCCTCAATAATTCTACCTCACTTTAAGGAAGACTCAATTGCCCAATTTTATTCTGAAATCCCTATTATTGCCCAATTTTGCTTTAAACTACATTGATCAAACTTAATGTAAACTTCTTTTATTGACCATTTTTATTCTATACTTTTTTAAACTAGTATTTTCAACTACAACTTTTATATTATCCTGTCTACCATCTTACTAGCATATTATAACCAAGTCATTGCCATTTTTATTTTTATCATTTTTTTATTATTCTTTTGCTACCTTAACTTGTGTATTTTATCCTGTCAATTTAAATCTAGTTATACTCTAATTCTTGTAAACAACTTTTATAAGACCTTAGTGCAATTACAATTGAGAGTCTTGTGCCTTTTTTATATTATTAGATTAAACTCAGTTGTACTATAGCTCATTGTAGCTCAGTACATAGTCAATACCAAATTCATTATATTAGATCATAGTACAATTACTAGTGAGAGACTGGTGCTATTTTTAATTTATATTTTTATATTATTAGATTAAACCTAGTTGTACTATAGCTCATTCTAGCTCAAAACATAGACTCCACAAAAGTCATTATATTAGACCTTAGTGCAATTACAAGTGAGAGTCTTGTTCTATTTTTAATTTGTATTTTTATATTACTAGTTTATACCTAGTTGTACTTTAGTTCATTCCAGCTCAACACATTATGTGTAGTAGTGACTATACTCTATATGACCAAAATACTCTAGCTGTATACCTTGTCCAAACTTCCCCACCACTTCAGATATCAGTACTAGAACTCAACACACAACTGCAGGATATAAATAACCATAATTTAAACTCTAGAAGATGATTTGATCACATTGACCCTGAACTAAACCTCATAATCTGACACCCACTCAAAACCTACTTGAAAGTAACTCCTTTATTACACAGCATCACAAGCCAGCACTATCCTAAACAATGCTAAAAGTCTTAACCAGTACTTAACTACAACATCAGGTCCTAAGCAAACACTATGATGACCTCCTGGCACTCCTTGAATACAAAAGAACACCCTTCTCCTGCAAATTATTCTTAACTGAGACTGGCTAAAGCAGGACTCAATTAGAATATCTACCCTCTAACCAGGATACACCAGCAATTCACAAACTGTCAGACCAAACCAAGTTTGGGGGTGTATTGCAATCTATTACTCTGACCAGTTATCTTGTATTAGCACCACTTGCTTAGTGATGAATATGGGGAATACTTTTTGGCTAATTTTACTGTAAAAAACTTAAGGACACCTATAACAATCGTGCCATTTACTCGGATAACCTCACACAAACATCCCAAATTTCAGTGAGAAATTAAAAGTCACTATAACAAACTAACAAATGAAAAGCACCTCCTTCTCTCAGCTGGAGACTTCATACATCAACCTTGGCTTACTAGATGATCACCTGTAACTATTTCATCAACAATATGAACAACACACTCTCATACCAACAATAACTAAACCAACCAGGCTCACTGAGACAGAAGTGCAACCATAATAGACCCACATATAGAAACCAATATACACCCCCCCTAGCCCCCCGTCCTTAATTCAGGAGATAATCAGAAAAGATACATTACAGACCACTAACCAACCTATTCCTCTGACAAACATTATAAACTACCACTTGAATACAACAAATGTCTCATTTAACCTCCATTGACGAGGCCTCAAGAAGGAAGTTCACAGCTGGACCTAGAGACTGTTAACTGGGCCTACAGAAATTCTACCAAGGCCAATGTAATGATGAATGGACAGACATTTTTTCTTAACAAATTACTTAGACTATACATACAAACATTTGTCCTATAAAAACGAAACAGATCACAAACAAACGCTTTGGTTTCCCATGTCTAATTCAGCACCATTCTGAATCCATTTGACAAGAAACACCCAATATGAAAACAATAAGATCAAGCTTATACAACAAAGATATAACTTAAACACTATTCATCAGTTCTCACCAAAGTAATAAAGAAAGCCAAACAACTATACTACTCCAGTAGATTCACAGAACACAAGAGAAGATATAAAAAAAAAGACCTGAAAAACCTCTCTCAGATCTAGGAACCCACAAACTGAAAAAAAAACAAGAATATTGTCCTAAACTAAACCTAATGAAACACACTACATCCCACTGACACAGTAACAATATTAACGACTTCTTCTCAACCATAGGATTCTAATCTCGCCAAATAAAATCCTCATATACCAATGCCCCGATGCCAAGGACTACTAGAAGGGAATATCCCAAATCTCTCTACTTGCACCAACTGAGGCCCTCGGAAGTTCACCGAGATTATAAATCACTTAAAATAACTCAGTGGAATCTGTCTCATGACCCACCATTACTGTACAAAGCGAGCGGCCCATGTCCTTTCAATGCTATTTCATTACTTTTTAACAAGTCGACTAGAAACAAGCACAACCTTCCCAAGCTACCAAGATGGCAAGGGTTACACCAAATCATAAAGGTGGGACCCTACAAGACTTAAACACTTATAGGCCAATATCAAACTTACCATTGCTATCCAAAATCTTTTGAAAACTCGTCACAGGAGACTATATTCATTTATTTCGGTACAAAACATACTCAACCCCGGCCAATTGGATTCAGAAAAATAAAATCCCAAATGTCAATCATAAAAATGCTAGATCTGCTTTACACAGCATTGGGAACTAAGGAATATCAACTAGGAATTTTTTATTGAACACTAAGAAAGCTTTGACACAGTTGACCACGACATCCTACTCCACCAAACTTTACCATATACGTATAAGAGGCCATGCACTTTCTTATTTCAAATTCTTAACCTAAAATAGGTATCAGTATGTTCCACAACCATAAAGACACACATCACAACACGGCCACTTGATACCAGATACAGGAGTTCTGCAGGAATTGTCCTTGGCCCCTGCTTCTTCCTCTATACCATCAATGGATCTTCCATACGTATCCCTACATCGAAACCCATTCTCTTTGCTGACGACACGACTTATGTCATCTCTCACCTAATTTTGCCACCCTCACACCAATGTTTAACGAGGACTGAACCAAATATCGACTTGATGACAGCCAATCAACTTATGCTTTAACACAGACAAAACCTACTATATTATGTTTTGGTAGCAGAGCAGGAGATGCCAAATTAACATTAAGAAACGAACAACACTCTAATAACCAGACATAAAAGGGCAAATTCCTAGCCTATACCTTGACAAGCAAACCTGAATTTCCAGCACCCATATCCAACAACAAAACCAAAAAGTACCAAAATGGTTGGGATCCTCTCCAAGTATACGATACGTACGTGGCCGCAAAAGCCCTTCTCACACTATAAACCACTCACTTAGTTATCCATACCTCACCTATCTATTTGTGCTATGGGAATCAACTGCAGCAACACACCTAAAGCCAATAATAACCCAACAAAAAGGCTGCAGTAATAAATAATACTAAATCCCATCCCTGCAACACACAACCCCCCACTCTTTCATAGATCTAAACTTACTCCTGTTCCAGCACATCCCACACTTACTACTGTGCAGTCCTACATCTACAGACCTAATATCAACATGTAACTAAAACACTTTCTTGATAGTTGTACAGAACCCAACAGGCCTAACACTAGACACAAACATCTCTACGACGACATTCCCCGTGTCCGACTAAACCTTTACAAACTCAAGTATGTCAAAGGCCCTAAAACTGAAACACATTCATCACCTTCAAAACTATCCATTAGAAAACATCTTTATCTCCATGATACACCCCGTCAAACTAACTACACGAATACCACCTGGTGGACTCACACTTACACTTGTCACCTTCACCCATTTGACCATTAAACAAGTGTTCGCATTGCTATTGGGCCGTGCGACGTTCTGCCATGGCTCCTAATGAGTTGGCTTTTGCCAGTGTTGACGGTGGTTACTTGGCTCTGGAAGACCTGTTGCGCGCTCTCTAGAATTGAGCCAAGATGCCCTCCATCGAGCAACTTTAAACCAACAGCTTAAGGAAGAATGAGGTTGGCGTAATATGAAAATCGGCGACTGACGCGAGGAAAACAAAAAGATACGGAGTATCACCTGTTTTGAGTCCTCAGTCAAGAAGAGAAAACTGGTCAGTGGCTTGACAGCTGGAAAGAATTGACGATCAAGAAGACAATGGAAAGGTAGAAACGATGAAAAGAAAGAGACTGCCGTGGAAACTGTTGTGGAACATCCAATACATTCCAGAGCTACCCACGAATGTGTAGTCTGACTACTGGAATGTCACGACGAAAGACATTAAGGAAGGACGAATATTGTTTGTTTGTTGGGGATAGCCAAGTTTAGGTTAAATGGAAAGCTTTCTGCTTGAAGGACAAAGAGTAGGAGAACAGAGAAGATGCTTTTCCTGGGGCCGGGATGGAGGATATTGTTAGCCGTCTGATGACATCATGAGTAGTAATTGGAGCAATCCTATAGTCTGTCTCCGTGCAGGAGGCAACGATGTTGGCAGACGTAGGAGTGAGGACCGGATTAGCAGGAGTATAGGTCAGCAAAGAATTAAGTAGGAATAAGGTGGGAACCCTCTCAATATGGGGTATTTATGCCAATGAGGGAGTTGGAAAATATGTTGTCCATGGCAATTGTTGTTCAATTGCTGCAGGACAAATAGCTTGTAAGGAAATAGCGGTAACATTCATTGACAACTGGACTCTCTCTATGGCAGAAATGACATCATGCTAGTATGGGGTACACTTATACTAGGTGTGGTTAGGGTGGGAGCACTGGGCGAACTGACAGTGAAGGGACAGTTAGGAGGACGTTTAAACTATGGATAGTAATTGGCATGGGTTTTTGGCGGAAAACAGGTGAAGACCGCATGTAAGTAAATTACGAGTTCTAAGGGAACAAGTAATAATAAGAACTAGATAGATATTGAAAAGCCGGGATCTTGGGTGAAATACAGTAATGAGGTTTAGTAGAAAAATATAAAAATGAGCAGGAAGGGTAAGAGAAAGGAGAGTCTTTCAAATGTTTATTGGTTAATTGAGCCTATGCTAGATAAGATGGACAGATGCGATTAGTTGTTATGGTAAGGTTACATTGATAGTATTTGCCTTAACTGAGACGTGGTTTAATTCAAAAGTCGGACATGCGTGCGGAATGTCATATTCCCAGGGTTTTTAAATTGGTCCCAGAAGATAGAAGTATTGGGAAGGGGGGTGGGGTGGCATTGTATGTCCGAGACCGCTGTGAACTGTGCATAAAAACGGGTATTAAGTCTTGAAGTAACACATACAGAGTCTGTTTGGATAGAATTTTCAGAGGGCAGAAAAACCTGATTTAAGGGTGATATACCGACCCAAAACTTAGATAGGGACCAAGGGATAACTATTAAGGGAGGAAATTGTTATGGCCCACAAGGCACGATAATTAGTAATTCTAGAGACTTTAACTTTAGTCATGGTTGATTGAATTCTCCGTGACTGGGAATTTAGAAATCATAGGATACACTTCTTAGAATATTTTCAGGTATTGTTTCTTTGGAAGCAGTTGTGACAGAACTACAAGGGAAATAACCTGCTTGAACTTAGATATTGCAAACATGAATCCAAGTTATAATTTTAGAATTTCAGAGGAACTGGTGCTAGAGACCACAAATCAATTACATTTACATTGAATTAGGAAAGTACGATAGTACGATACCTCAGTAACAGTCCCCAAGATTTTCCGTTAGCAGAATACGATGGTCTTAGAGACACTTATCATCTGTTGACTGGGTAACGAAGAGAGCTACAATATGACAGTTTTATCTGAACACTATACATGCTGCTCAAAGAGCGTTATATTCCCCATATAAAGAAATTAGACAAATAGAAATGACCCAAAATGGTGAATAAAGGCCCTCAAATATCTACAAGGGCATACGACAGAATTTATAGGCGTATCAAAAAGAAGGTGATGGACAATCTTATGAATCAGTATAATTGACATTAAGAGGGACATAAAAAGGGGATAAGAAAAGCTAAAAGGGACTATTGAAATTAGAAAGTTGCGTAGGGATTCTAAAACTAACGCCAAAAAGATTTTCCAGGTCTGATAGAGACAAAAGTTAGAGTATATGATAGGTCACCTTAAAAATACCTATGGCACCTTACTGAACAAAGAGAATGAATGTCTCGATTTTAAATAATTATTTTCTCTCAGTTTTTACACAGGAAGACACTAACACTATTCCAGTAATTAATTTTTTACAGTGGTCTAGAAGAATATAAATTATGTAACATCAACAGTCCTAGTGAGAATGGTTTAAGCAGATAGACAGACTGAAGCATAAATAATCGCCGGTCCAGATGAGTATTTTTCAAGGTCTAAGGAATGCAAAAATGGAATTCTGTGAACCATTAACTTAATATTTTTAATTTTAATCTCTTCAAACAGGTGTATGTCCTGATATGTGGAAGATGGCAATGTAACTCCTATTTTTAAAACAAGGAACAATTCGTTACCGTCAAATTACCGCCCAAATAAGACTGACCTCAATTGTAGGCATTATAGTTGAGAAATAAGAAGCCATCTCGGAAACGCATAGCTTGGATTAATGATACTCACATGGATTCCAAAGGGCCGGTCTTGTGCTAACTAATTATTAACTTTCTTCAGTAAAGCTTTGAGGCTGTTGACCACGATAAAGAATTTGATATTAATTACTTAGATTTATGAAAGCTTATGGATAGAGTTTCCGCACCATAGAGACTGTTAAAGAAAGTGGCAGCTCATGTCATGCGGGAAAAGTGCTCTCGTGGGATCGAGTCCATGGCTCACTGACAGAACAGAGAGTGTCCATCAATGGTGGTTTAAATCTGAGTGGGATTGTAACCCAAGTGGCGTTCCACAGGATCATCTTGGGCCCCGTTGTGTTTATATATAATATCAATGATCTTGATGAGGAATTACTAGTGATATGAGCAAATTCGCCGATGACACAAAGATAGGTAGAGATAATTGATTCAAACGTAGATGTTATTAGACTTTAGGAGATTTAAACAAACTCTATTCTTGGTCAAAAAGTGGCAGATGCAGTTCAATGTAGATCTGGCAAGGTTCTGAAGCTTGGAGTGCCAAACCCTAGTACTATAAGTTAAATGATTAGAAACCTTAGCCATACAGATTGCGAAAAGGACTTGGGGGTTATGGTGAGCAGCAAACCTTAAACCGCGCAGCAATGCCTAAGCGTACGTAATAAGGCAAATAGATTACTGGGATTCATATCAAGAAGTGTAAGCAACAGAAGTCCAGAGGTCATACTGCCAGCTTTATACATTATTATAAGAGCCTCACCTAGATTATGCAAGCTCAGTTCTGGCTCCGTCTACAAAATGGACATAAATTCGTTGAAAACATTCAGCGTATGATGACTAAATTAATACATAGCATTAGACAATCTTCCTATGAAGAAAGATGAAGAACTCCTAAGTGTGACTGTACATTAGCTCTCATGGTGACGTGTACATTTTAGCTTTCTGTGAAGACCTGTTTTGTGTGCTATCCAGTCATCGTGAACCAGGATGCCCTCTCTTGAGCCCTTTAAACCAGCAGATGAGAGAAGAACTTCAGGGTTGCTAAACGGGAGATTACGCGATTAACGGAGGAGAACACGAGGATTCGTAGTAAGCCACCTGTTTGCGTAGTCCCCAGGTTAAAAGGGAGCTGGGTCAGTGGTCGGCAACATGGAACCCAAGCTGAAGATTAAGAAAACGGTTGGAGAGGCAGAACAACGAGAAACCAGAAGACTGCCGTGGAAACTTCCAACTCATTCTCGGTGCTGACCTACGAATGTGAGTGTTCTACTGGGAATGCCCACAACAGCACCAAGAAAGCATTGGCAGACTGTGAGTGAGACATCCCTAGGAACCCCCAACGAAGACCATCGAGAACGTCTTGAGAGACGAATTCTACAAGTGGGTGTAAATGCTACCCTGTCGAATGTGAGTCGACTACTCGGAGCAACCCTACGGACGACGCAAGAAGGTAAAAACATTGTATGTTGTTGGGGAAACCAGAATTAGGTACATGGAATTGGGCATTCTGTTTGAAGGATAGAAGGTAAGGAGGCAGAGAGTATGTCTTCCTGGGCTGGAGGAAGGATATTGTTAGCCGTCGTTGATGACATCCTGGAGGTAATGGAGCAATCCTATTATCTTGTCCAGTGCTGAGGCAACGATGTTGGCAGACGTAGGAGTGAGGACTGATTAGCAGGTATAGTTCAGAAAAACAATAGAGATAGAATAGGAAGAAGGGTGCAAACCTGTCATATGTGGCAATTTTGGCCAATGAGAGGAGTTGGAAATGAATGGTTGTCCAGAGTCCATGTTGGTTCAACTGCTGGCTGACAAATACCTGTAATGAAAAATGCGGTAACATTCATTGACACTGGGAACCGCTCCAGGCAGGAAATGACATGTAGTGCCAGGGATGGGGTTCATCTTGTCTAGGTGTGGGTGGGAGCACTGGCCAACGCAGTGGAGGGAGCTGTAAGGTCTTTAAAACTAGAATAGTTAGTGGTATGGTTTTTGGCGGGGAAAACTGTGAGTTCGCCGTTAGTAACATGATACTAGAGAACTAGTAATCGCCAAAATGATGAGGATATTGGAAAGCCAGTGGCACGAATTGACAATGACAGTAATAGGTTTATGGAAATAACAGCAAGTAGTCAAGGGTAAAGAGATAGAGGGTCATTAAAATATGTTATTACACCAATAGTTCGGTAGCAGTCTAGGAATAAGATGGACGATTGAGAACTAGTTGCTATTGCAGGTAACATAGATGTATTTGCCCTTACTGAGACGTTGGTTTTAAATCAAAAAGTCGGGACATGCCGCCTAATGTCACATTCAGGGTTTTAAAATTGTTTCAAGTAGAAAGAAGTACGAGAAGGGGGGTGGGGTGGCAATGTATGACCGAGACGGCATGAACTGTTGCATAAAAACAGGTATAAACTCTGAAGTAACACATACAGAGTCTGTTTGGATAGAAATTTCAGAGGGGCAAAGAAAAATTAATTTTAGGGTGATATACCGTCCCCCTAATTAGATAGGACCAGGGTAGACTACCTAAGGGAGGAAAATTGTTAGGGCCACAAGGCCCGATAATGTAGTAATTCTAGAGACTTTAAAACTTTAGGTCATATTGATTGGAATTTCTTGACTGGAATTTAGAATCATCAACGATTTCTTAGTAGTTCAAGGATTGTTTTTTGAAGCCAGTTTGGACAGAACCTACAAGGGGTAATAACCTGGCTTGACTTAGTTTCTGGCAAAACAATGATCCCTTGTTTATAATTTAGGAAGTTTCAGGAACAGGGTGCCAGCGACCACAAATCAATTACATGTAGAATTGAAAGGAAGTATGATGGTAGGGATAACTCAAAACAGGTCCCTGAATTTTCCTTAGCAGATTACGATGGGCTTAGAGAACACTATATCATCTGTTTACTGGGTTAACAAGAGATCTATCAATATTAACAGTTTTTCTGAACACACTACAATGCTGCTCCAAGAACGTTTATCCTTAAAGGAAATTAAGATCAAATAGTAAAGACCCAAAAAGGTGAATTAATAGCTGAAATATCTAACTATGGCATAAGAAAGGAATTTTATAGGAGTATCAAAAGAGGCGACAGGGTCATCTTATTGAATCAGTATATTGAACAAAAGAGGACATTAAAAGGGGATAAGAAAAGCTAAAATTGGACTACGAAATTAAAGTTGCTAGGGATTCTAAAACTAAACGCCAAAAAGTTTTTTTTTTTTCCAGGTCTATAGAACAAAAGTCGAGAATAAGAAAGGTGCCCCTTTAAACTAACTATGGCATCTAACTGACAAAGAGAATGAATTGATGAGCTCGATTTTAAATAATTATTTTCTCTCGTTTTTCACAGGAAGACCCTAATAATATTCCGGTAATAATTTTATAGTGGATCAAAGAAGATAAATTAAGTAACATCACAGTCACTAGAGAAATGTTGTGAAGCAGATAGACAAGACTGAAGCAAAATAAGTCACCGGTCTGATGAGGTTTTTTCAATTATCTAAGGATGCAAAATGGAAGTCTGTGAACCATTAACTAATATTTTAAATATCTCTCAAACATGTGCAGGTGGTCTGATATGTGGAAGAAGGCTAATGAAATTACCTTTTTTAAAACAGGGGGACAAGTCTTACCATCAAATTACCGCCCAATAAGCCTGAACCACATTGTAAGCAAATTACTAGAGTCAATATAAGCTGAGATTATAAGAAGCCATCTCGATAAGCATAGCTTGATTTAATTATACACAAGCTATGGGATTCACCAAGAAGCCGGTCTTGTCTAACAATTTATTACCTTTCTTCAGTAAAGCTTTTAGAGGCTGTTGACTCACGATAAAGATTTGATATTATTTACTTAGATTTTAGTAAGGCATTTGATAAGAGTTCCTTGCACCTAAGACTGTTGAAGAAAGTACAAGCTCATGGCATTGGGGACGGTGCACTCGTGGATCGAATCATGCTCACAGACAGGAACCAAAGAGTGTCCATAAATGGGTTTAAATTCCGAGTGGGTATCATACAAGGGGCGTTCCACAGGGATCAGTCTTGGGCCCGTTGTTTGTTTATTAATTATATATGAATGATCCTTGATGAAGGAATTACAAGTGATATGAGCAAATTTCGCCGATGACACGAAGCTAGGTAGGAATAATTGATTCAAAACGAAGATCTAGGTGAACTTCAGGAGGATTTAGACTAAACTCCTACTCTTGGTCAGAAAAGTGCAGATGCAGTTCAAGGTAGATAAATGCAAGGTTCTTGAAGCGCGGAGTGTTCATAACCCTGAGCACTTATTAAGTTAAATAATAAGTTAAATAATGTAGAAACTTAACCATGCAGATTGCGAAAATGACTTGGGGTTATGGTGAGCAGCAACCTTAAACCAAGACAGCAATTCCTAAGCGTACGTAATAAGGCAAATAGTTTACGTGGGATTTATATCAAGAAGTGTAGCAACAGAAGTCCAGAGGTCATACTGCACTTTATACATCATTAGTAAGGCCTCCCTAGATTATTCAGTTCAATTCGGTCTCCATATTACAGAATGACAAAAATTTCGTAAGAAAACATTCAGCGTAGGAATGACAAAATTCATACATATCATTAGAATCTTCCTTATGATGAAAGAATTGAAGACTCTTAGATACATTCACTTTTAGAAGACGGAAGAAGGAGGGGAGACCTGAATCGACGTGGTATAAAGTTTGAAGATAAGTATTTAGAATATTTCACAATTTTGCCATAATTCCCAAAGCTCATGTATTTTGATTACCACATTATTCCTTCACCACAACCTAAATTATCCCTTTTTATAATATTTTAAACTATAATTCTAACTTTAAAAAATTACTTATAGTACTACCCCTACAAACATTTTCCCAAGCTCTATTATATGATCATCACTTTATTGTATTAGTCCCTTAAGCTCATTATTTTACATTTTGTTAAATAATTCAGGTGCTCTTTATTAGCTTAAGACTTTATACTTTGTTTTTATACTTATTCTAACTATAGATTCACTACAAATCTTATGATTACAACATTGATCCTGATACCAAACCTCTTATTTTAAGGACTTTAATGAATCAAACAGTTACTGTAATTACTACACTGACATAAACAATCAAAGGCATACTCTCAGTGCCCAACAACACATAACTGTCTTGTAACTAAATACAGATCTTTAAAGCAAGCATTAATATGACCACCTAGCTTACTAAATTCCTTACCTGCCAATATGTCCATCAATACACTAACTAAACCTGAGCTATAAACTTATAGTAACAGATGTCTAATGCCATTCCTGTTACACAGCCATACACAACTTAGGCCAGACCAACAAGGGGTTGGCACAGCCATATTACACACTACAGACCAACAGAATGTATCACTAATACTTGCACAAGGGATGAACATGGGGAATATATAATAGCTAAATTCAAAATCCAAATACCTACAAAAACCTCTCACATGATAAATCATCTACAGAGTTTCCAACATTCAAACATTAAGCCAATTTAGTCAAATCTAGGAAGTATGATCACAGATGCACGCATGAACAAAGATCACTTATACTCTCAGGTGACTTTCAATATAAATCTCCTACATGATCCAGGACCCACACGTTCTGAATTCACACAAACACAATGTGAGTAAACTGTATGTTCTAACTACCAACCGTAACAAAACTACAAGAGTTACAGAGACTAGTGTTGCTACTTTGACCACCTCTGGAACAACCACCATATCCCCTTTAAAATCAGGCATAATTACAGAATAATACCACAGACCCACTACCCTACTTTCTTCATAACATACTCTGGTATACTACCCCAAGACACTACTAAAGTCACCGCTTCAGACTTCACAATGGATGCACCATTAATAACTTCACAACAGCATAAGCAAACATTGATTGGCACACATGAGCTAGAAATCATACATATTGACGAATGTATTAATAATTTTCTAAAAAGACCCAATCCCTCTATAAACAATCACTGCCCTAAAAAAACGTAAACATATGACAGCAAAGAGACTGAACAGTCCTGCTAACACCCAGCATTCTCAAAACCATAAATACAAAACTACAATATGAAAAAACAGTAACAGAATGGGTCACATAACCAGAGACCAACAAAACGTTACTCGTCAATCCTAACCAGCCTGGATAAGAAGGGCAAAAAACTTTGAATTATGAAACAGATTATCCAACTTACGAGGTGATATTAAAAAAGACCTGAAAACCCTATCAGAAATTCTGGGAACAAAAAAGATATTCACGAAATACGAAATAAAATTAGAAAATCAGAAAAACCCCAACACCCACCAACAGAAACGCAAACCGACTCAAGATTTCTTCTCACTAAGGACAAAACCTTGCCAATAAAATCCAAGCTCAGATACCCACCAAATGACTACCTCACCGGCAACTACCCAGAACACACTGTTCCTAGCTCCGACTAACCCATCACGAAGTCTCCCTTATTATCCATGCAAACTAAAAAACAAGGCAGGAATTTAAGTACCATACACCCTTATATACAAAAAAGTGTCACAAGTGCTATCGTCCAATCATTGCAACACACTTTAACAAATCCTTCGAATCTCCAAACTTCCCTACAGTACTCAAAATACAAGGGTCACCCCCGATCCACAAAGAGAGACAACAGAGTTGAATAACTATAGGCCAATATCCAACTTAAACCCCTCTCGATCAAAAATCGTCGAAAAATTAATTCAGAAACGAATCTACTCCTACCTTTATCTCCCATAAACATACTCAAACCCCTGCCAATTAGGATTCAGGCCTAAATAAAAATACTAATGAATGCTAACATAACAATGCTAGAACATTATCAACTGCAATAGAGACAAAAAGAAGTCCCACTGGGATCTTCATTTGACTATACGTAAAGCTGTTTGATACAGTTGTACCATGAACTTGCTCCACGTAAAATTGTCACACTATGGTATAAGAGGCCACTCCATCAACTACCTCAAGTCATACCTCAGCAACAGAAGCCAACATGTTTACGCAAATGGGGCAACTCTTCTGCGCAACAACCAATTACAGTTGGTGTCCCACAGGGAAGTTCCTTGGCATCTTCTCTTTCTCGTAAACAAATGAACCTTCCAAATGCTTCGCATTACTCAAACCCAGCACTATTTGCAGTCTGACACAAACATACGTCCTCTCTCACCCGTGCCCAGTCACACCATCCAATCCCGTAATACCGAATTACAGAACAATCTACCTGGATGAGGACTAACAAACTTACACTAAACATTGACAAAACCTACTTCATTCAGTTTGGTAACAGATCTTCAGATGTCCCTCTTAACATAATGATAAACGTATCGACCTATCACAAGCTAACAGAGGGAAAAATCTTAGGAATCCAACCCCCCCCCCCCCTTGATTAATCGACTCAAATTTCATACACATAACAAACAAATTTCTAAGAAAATTTCCAAGCTGTAGGCATAACTATGAAGATACGGTACTATGTTCCACAGTCAGCCCCAGGCCTATATCACTCTCTTATTTACCCCTAACTCACCTACGAAAATTTGTGCATGAGGCTCAACAACAATTACCATCTCAACCACTAATTATCCCAACAAAAGGCTGCAGTTAGAATGTTAACAAATTCTCAATACAGCAGCACACTCCACCAAAATTCAATACACTAAACTACTCAACCATACAAAAAATATCAGACTATTACTGCACCAATTTACATACATAAACACTTACTCTGATATTAACCCTCCCCTCAAACATCCCTTGCCAACCTTCAACAGAACACATGACCATAGAGGAAACACAAGTGCACAGATCACCTATTGATGTTCTGCGTGTTCATCTCACACTATGCAAGAAAACTCAATGCACATAAAAGGCCTAAAACTGGAATTCATACCTGTAAAATAAAAGAAACACTACCTGTATATAAATTCAAGTCTCTACTCAAAGATCACTTACGCACCCAAAACCAAATAAATACTGAATAACTGAACCTTATAAATTTGTATATCTAAATGTTTCTCACAAATTATATCACAAAAATGATAAAACCAAAAGACCGAATCTAACTTTATTATTTTTTTAAATACCCTACCTAACAGAATCCTTCATATGACTAATAGCAACCATATGACCTGTCTTTGTAATAGACTCACTTGTGCTTAATAGTAATCTGTTTACATTAATGTTTTTATCACTGAATTCCTCATTGCTTAGTTATTCTTAAGTTAATTTTAAAGCCAGCCCTAATGCTATGCATAGTAATAGTGGCTTTGGCATGCTGCTCTATCTTTATTTATTGATCAAAAAAACCTCTGTATTGTGCTTAAATTTATAATAAATAAATAATAAAATACAGGGATATTAACAAGGCTTGAGAATATCTCTCCAAGAGAGAACCCGCAGAATGGATTTAAATTTAGATAAGTTTAGATTTAGAAAGGACAAAGGAAATATTGGTTTGGAAAATAGGGTAGTAGATGAGTGGAACAGTCACCTAGTTGGAGTTTATTGGAGGCTAGTACATTTGGGTAGTTTTCAAATTTGTAGGGGTGTGGGATAAACACATGAGTGGGATGGGTTGGATTGAGTGGGACTTGGCACATCAGAAGCTCTTACTTGGGTAGCATTGAAAATTGGTAGGTCAAATGTTTGTTTAGTGGGATGAATTGTAAAGGACCTGCCTAGTATGGGCCAACAGGCTGCTGCAGGTGTTCCTCCATTCTTATGGTCTTATTTACATTCACTTGTAGAACGAAGAAATGAGGGGAGAACTGATCGAAGTGTAGAAGTGGAAGATAGTATTAATAAAGTGGATATTAATAAGGACTTGAGGATGTCTCTCCAAAGAAACCCCAGTAATGGATTTAAAATAGATAAGTTTAGATTTAGAAGGACATAGGAAAGTAATTGGATTTTGAGAAAAAAGTATTTGATGAGTGGAACAGTCTACCTATTTGTTATGAGTCTGGGACTTTGGTAGTATCAATTCTATGTTGGATAATACAATGAGTGGGAGGGGTTGGATTTGAGTGGGAGACTTTCATTTCACATCAAGCATATTATCTTGGTGGCATTGAAAACTGGTTGGCAAATGTTTGTTAAGTTGGGAAAATTGTAAGGACCTGCCTAGTATGGGCCAGCAGGCCTCCTGCTGTGTTCCTCATTTCTTATGCTCTTATGTTCTTATATTAATCTCAATCTTAAATAAAGAATATCCATTTGATACTCAATACTGAAACTATGTACTGTGCCAAAAACCAAAGCATTCACATTGCTAAGACTCACAAACTAATAATTAGTCACGTTGTGAGCCATAATAACCAACTTACCTCATAATTTGTTAATATTTTCAACATAAAAATTAAACCTAATTCTGCCCGAAATGCCAAGCCATGCTAGGACGTTTCTTAGTTGGTACCTCCTGTAATCATTATTTAACTACATGAAACCACACAACTAACCAAATGCCAAGTAAATTCAAACATGTAAATCCTTGTAAAGTAAACGGACACAAGTGCAACTAATGTGACATATAATGTGCAACGTTTTCGCTCTCCCAGGAGCTTTATCAAGCCATTACAAACAATACAGGACATTCAGAGGGTATATAAACGGCTCAGAGTGAGGTGAATAACAAGTGAGTACCATTCCCGATGTTCACTTAGTGGTAGTAGTAGTAGTATTAAGTGGTAGTGACTAAAACAATTAATTCAGTACATGAGTAAAAAGGATAAAAAAAAGCTATTACTTGGGTAACATACTCAATTGCCAATTGTATCTGAAATCCCTATTATTGCCCAATTCTGCTTTAATACTACATTATCAAACTTAATGTAAACTTCTTTTATTGACCATTTTTATTCCTATAGCTTTTTTAAACTAGTATTTACAACTACAACCTTTTTATTTTTCCTGTCTACCATCTTACTAGCATATTTAACCAAGTCATTGCCATTTTTATTTTTATCATTTTTTTATTATTCTTTTGCTACCTTTAACTTGTGTATTTTTATCCTGTCAATTTAAATCTATTTATACTCTAATTCTTTTTATGGGTAAACAAACTTTTATAAGACCTTGAGTGCAATGACAATTGAGAGTCCCTTGTGCCTTTTTTATATTATTAGATTAAATCTCAGTGTACTATAGCCATTGTAGCTCAGTACATAGTCAATACCAAAATACATTATATATATATCATAGTACAATTACTAGTGAGAGACTGGTGCTATTTAATTTATATTTTTTATATTATTAGATTAAACCTGGTTTGTACATACACAATTCTACTCAAAACATAGACTCCACAAAGTCATTATATTAGACCTTAGTGAAATTACTAAGTGAGAGTCTTGTTCTATTTTTAATTGTATTTTTATATTACTAGTTTATTACCTAGATTGTACTTTTAAGTTCAATCCATCTCAACACATTTATGTGTAGTAGTGACCATACACTATATGACCAAAATACTCTAGCTGAATACCTTGTCCAAACTTCCCCACCACTTCAGATATCAGTACTAGAACTCAACACACAACTGCAGGATATAAATAACCATAATTTAAACTCTAGAAGATGATTTGATCACATTGACCCTGAACTAAACCTCATAATCTGACACCCACTCAAAACCTACTTGAAAGTAACTCCTTTATTACACAGCATCACAAGCCAGCACTATCCTAAACAATGCTAAAAGTCTTAACCAGTACTTAACTACAACATCAGGTCCTAAGCAAACACTATGATGACCTCCTGGCACTCCTTGAATACAAAAGAACACCCTTCTCCTGCAAATTATTCTTAACTGAGACTGGCTAAAGCAGGACTCAATTAGAATATCTACCCTCTAACCAGGATACACCAGCAATTCACAAACTGTCAGACCAAACCAAGTTTGGGGGTGTATTGCAATCTATTACTCTGACCAGTTATCTTGTATTAGCACCACTTGCTTAGTGATGAATATGGGGAATACTTTTTGGCTAATTTTACTGTAAAAAACTTAAGGACACCTATAACAATCGTGCCATTTACTCGGATAACCTCACACAAACATCCCAAATTTCAGTGAGAAATTAAAAGTCACTATAACAAACTAACAAATGAAAAGCACCTCCTTCTCTCAGCTGGAGACTTCATACATCAACCTTGGCTTACTAGATGATCACCTGTAACTATTTCATCAACAATATGAACAACACACTCTCATACCAACAATAACTAAACCAACCAGGCTCACTGAGACAGAAGTGCAACCATAATAGACCCACATATAGAAACCAATATACACCCCCCCTAGCCCCCCGTCCTTAATTCAGGAGATAATCAGAAAAGATACATTACAGACCACTAACCAACCTATTCCTCTGACAAACATTATAAACTACCACTTGAATACAACAAATGTCTCATTTAACCTCCATTGACGAGGCCTCAAGAAGGAAGTTCACAGCTGGACCTAGAGACTGTTAACTGGGCCTACAGAAATTCTACCAAGGCCAATGTAATGATGAATGGACAGACATTTTTTCTTAACAAATTACTTAGACTATACATACAAACATTTGTCCTATAAAAACGAAACAGATCACAAACAAACGCTTTGGTTTCCCATGTCTAATTCAGCACCATTCTGAATCCATTTGACAAGAAACACCCAATATGAAAACAATAAGATCAAGCTTATACAACAAAGATATAACTTAAACACTATTCATCAGTTCTCACCAAAGTAATAAAGAAAGCCAAACAACTATACTACTCCAGTAGATTCACAGAACACAAGAGAAGATATAAAAAAAAAGACCTGAAAAACCTCTCTCAGATCTAGGAACCCACAAACTGAAAAAAAAACAAGAATATTGTCCTAAACTAAACCTAATGAAACACACTACATCCCACTGACACAGTAACAATATTAACGACTTCTTCTCAACCATAGGATTCTAATCTCGCCAAATAAAATCCTCATATACCAATGCCCCGATGCCAAGGACTACTAGAAGGGAATATCCCAAATCTCTCTACTTGCACCAACTGAGGCCCTCGGAAGTTCACCGAGATTATAAATCACTTAAAATAACTCAGTGGAATCTGTCTCATGACCCACCATTACTGTACAAAGCGAGCGGCCCATGTCCTTTCAATGCTATTTCATTACTTTTTAACAAGTCGACTAGAAACAAGCACAACCTTCCCAAGCTACCAAGATGGCAAGGGTTACACCAAATCATAAAGGTGGGACCCTACAAGACTTAAACACTTATAGGCCAATATCAAACTTACCATTGCTATCCAAAATCTTTTGAAAACTCGTCACAGGAGACTATATTCATTTATTTCGGTACAAAACATACTCAACCCCGGCCAATTGGATTCAGAAAAATAAAATCCCAAATGTCAATCATAAAAATGCTAGATCTGCTTTACACAGCATTGGGAACTAAGGAATATCAACTAGGAATTTTTTATTGAACACTAAGAAAGCTTTGACACAGTTGACCACGACATCCTACTCCACCAAACTTTACCATATACGTATAAGAGGCCATGCACTTTCTTATTTCAAATTCTTAACCTAAAATAGGTATCAGTATGTTCCACAACCATAAAGACACACATCACAACACGGCCACTTGATACCAGATACAGGAGTTCTGCAGGAATTGTCCTTGGCCCCTGCTTCTTCCTCTATACCATCAATGGATCTTCCATACGTATCCCTACATCGAAACCCATTCTCTTTGCTGACGACACGACTTATGTCATCTCTCACCTAATTTTGCCACCCTCACACCAATGTTTAACGAGGACTGAACCAAATATCGACTTGATGACAGCCAATCAACTTATGCTTTAACACAGACAAAACCTACTATATTATGTTTTGGTAGCAGAGCAGGAGATGCCAAATTAACATTAAGAAACGAACAACACTCTAATAACCAGACATAAAAGGGCAAATTCCTAGCCTATACCTTGACAAGCAAACCTGAATTTCCAGCACCCATATCCAACAACAAAACCAAAAAGTACCAAAATGGTTGGGATCCTCTCCAAGTATACGATACGTACGTGGCCGCAAAAGCCCTTCTCACACTATAAACCACTCACTTAGTTATCCATACCTCACCTATCTATTTGTGCTATGGGAATCAACTGCAGCAACACACCTAAAGCCAATAATAACCCAACAAAAAGGCTGCAGTAATAAATAATACTAAATCCCATCCCTGCAACACACAACCCCCCACTCTTTCATAGATCTAAACTTACTCCTGTTCCAGCACATCCCACACTTACTACTGTGCAGTCCTACATCTACAGACCTAATATCAACATGTAACTAAAACACTTTCTTGATAGTTGTACAGAACCCAACAGGCCTAACACTAGACACAAACATCTCTACGACGACATTCCCCGTGTCCGACTAAACCTTTACAAACTCAAGTATGTCAAAGGCCCTAAAACTGAAACACATTCATCACCTTCAAAACTATCCATTAGAAAACATCTTTATCTCCATGATACACCCCGTCAAACTAACTACACGAATACCACCTGGTGGACTCACACTTACACTTGTCACCTTCACCCATTTGACCATTAAACAAGTGTTCGCATTGCTATTGGGCCGTGCGACGTTCTGCCATGGCTCCTAATGAGTTGGCTTTTGCCAGTGTTGACGGTGGTTACTTGGCTCTGGAAGACCTGTTGCGCGCTCTCTAGAATTGAGCCAAGATGCCCTCCATCGAGCAACTTTAAACCAACAGCTTAAGGAAGAATGAGGTTGGCGTAATATGAAAATCGGCGACTGACGCGAGGAAAACAAAAAGATACGGAGTATCACCTGTTTTGAGTCCTCAGTCAAGAAGAGAAAACTGGTCAGTGGCTTGACAGCTGGAAAGAATTGACGATCAAGAAGACAATGGAAAGGTAGAAACGATGAAAAGAAAGAGACTGCCGTGGAAACTGTTGTGGAACATCCAATACATTCCAGAGCTACCCACGAATGTGTAGTCTGACTACTGGAATGTCACGACGAAAGACATTAAGGAAGGACGAATATTGTTTGTTTGTTGGGGATAGCCAAGTTTAGGTTAAATGGAAAGCTTTCTGCTTGAAGGACAAAGAGTAGGAGAACAGAGAAGATGCTTTTCCTGGGGCCGGGATGGAGGATATTGTTAGCCGTCTGATGACATCATGAGTAGTAATTGGAGCAATCCTATAGTCTGTCTCCGTGCAGGAGGCAACGATGTTGGCAGACGTAGGAGTGAGGACCGGATTAGCAGGAGTATAGGTCAGCAAAGAATTAAGTAGGAATAAGGTGGGAACCCTCTCAATATGGGGTATTTATGCCAATGAGGGAGTTGGAAAATATGTTGTCCATGGCAATTGTTGTTCAATTGCTGCAGGACAAATAGCTTGTAAGGAAATAGCGGTAACATTCATTGACAACTGGACTCTCTCTATGGCAGAAATGACATCATGCTAGTATGGGGTACACTTATACTAGGTGTGGTTAGGGTGGGAGCACTGGGCGAACTGACAGTGAAGGGACAGTTAGGAGGACGTTTAAACTATGGATAGTAATTGGCATGGGTTTTTGGCGGAAAACAGGTGAAGACCGCATGTAAGTAAATTACGAGTTCTAAGGGAACAAGTAATAATAAGAACTAGATAGATATTGAAAAGCCGGGATCTTGGGTGAAATACAGTAATGAGGTTTAGTAGAAAAATATAAAAATGAGCAGGAAGGGTAAGAGAAAGGAGAGTCTTTCAAATGTTTATTGGTTAATTGAGCCTATGCTAGATAAGATGGACAGATGCGATTAGTTGTTATGGTAAGGTTACATTGATAGTATTTGCCTTAACTGAGACGTGGTTTAATTCAAAAGTCGGACATGCGTGCGGAATGTCATATTCCCAGGGTTTTTAAATTGGTCCCAGAAGATAGAAGTATTGGGAAGGGGGGTGGGGTGGCATTGTATGTCCGAGACCGCTGTGAACTGTGCATAAAAACGGGTATTAAGTCTTGAAGTAACACATACAGAGTCTGTTTGGATAGAATTTTCAGAGGGCAGAAAAACCTGATTTAAGGGTGATATACCGACCCAAAACTTAGATAGGGACCAAGGGATAACTATTAAGGGAGGAAATTGTTATGGCCCACAAGGCACGATAATTAGTAATTCTAGAGACTTTAACTTTAGTCATGGTTGATTGAATTCTCCGTGACTGGGAATTTAGAAATCATAGGATACACTTCTTAGAATATTTTCAGGTATTGTTTCTTTGGAAGCAGTTGTGACAGAACTACAAGGGAAATAACCTGCTTGAACTTAGATATTGCAAACATGAATCCAAGTTATAATTTTAGAATTTCAGAGGAACTGGTGCTAGAGACCACAAATCAATTACATTTACATTGAATTAGGAAAGTACGATAGTACGATACCTCAGTAACAGTCCCCAAGATTTTCCGTTAGCAGAATACGATGGTCTTAGAGACACTTATCATCTGTTGACTGGGTAACGAAGAGAGCTACAATATGACAGTTTTATCTGAACACTATACATGCTGCTCAAAGAGCGTTATATTCCCCATATAAAGAAATTAGACAAATAGAAATGACCCAAAATGGTGAATAAAGGCCCTCAAATATCTACAAGGGCATACGACAGAATTTATAGGCGTATCAAAAAGAAGGTGATGGACAATCTTATGAATCAGTATAATTGACATTAAGAGGGACATAAAAAGGGGATAAGAAAAGCTAAAAGGGACTATTGAAATTAGAAAGTTGCGTAGGGATTCTAAAACTAACGCCAAAAAGATTTTCCAGGTCTGATAGAGACAAAAGTTAGAGTATATGATAGGTCACCTTAAAAATACCTATGGCACCTTACTGAACAAAGAGAATGAATGTCTCGATTTTAAATAATTATTTTCTCTCAGTTTTTACACAGGAAGACACTAACACTATTCCAGTAATTAATTTTTTACAGTGGTCTAGAAGAATATAAATTATGTAACATCAACAGTCCTAGTGAGAATGGTTTAAGCAGATAGACAGACTGAAGCATAAATAATCGCCGGTCCAGATGAGTATTTTTCAAGGTCTAAGGAATGCAAAAATGGAATTCTGTGAACCATTAACTTAATATTTTTAATTTTAATCTCTTCAAACAGGTGTATGTCCTGATATGTGGAAGATGGCAATGTAACTCCTATTTTTAAAACAAGGAACAATTCGTTACCGTCAAATTACCGCCCAAATAAGACTGACCTCAATTGTAGGCATTATAGTTGAGAAATAAGAAGCCATCTCGGAAACGCATAGCTTGGATTAATGATACTCACATGGATTCCAAAGGGCCGGTCTTGTGCTAACTAATTATTAACTTTCTTCAGTAAAGCTTTGAGGCTGTTGACCACGATAAAGAATTTGATATTAATTACTTAGATTTATGAAAGCTTATGGATAGAGTTTCCGCACCATAGAGACTGTTAAAGAAAGTGGCAGCTCATGTCATGCGGGAAAAGTGCTCTCGTGGGATCGAGTCCATGGCTCACTGACAGAACAGAGAGTGTCCATCAATGGTGGTTTAAATCTGAGTGGGATTGTAACCCAAGTGGCGTTCCACAGGATCATCTTGGGCCCCGTTGTGTTTATATATAATATCAATGATCTTGATGAGGAATTACTAGTGATATGAGCAAATTCGCCGATGACACAAAGATAGGTAGAGATAATTGATTCAAACGTAGATGTTATTAGACTTTAGGAGATTTAAACAAACTCTATTCTTGGTCAAAAAGTGGCAGATGCAGTTCAATGTAGATCTGGCAAGGTTCTGAAGCTTGGAGTGCCAAACCCTAGTACTATAAGTTAAATGATTAGAAACCTTAGCCATACAGATTGCGAAAAGGACTTGGGGGTTATGGTGAGCAGCAAACCTTAAACCGCGCAGCAATGCCTAAGCGTACGTAATAAGGCAAATAGATTACTGGGATTCATATCAAGAAGTGTAAGCAACAGAAGTCCAGAGGTCATACTGCCAGCTTTATACATTATTATAAGAGCCTCACCTAGATTATGCAAGCTCAGTTCTGGCTCCGTCTACAAAATGGACATAAATTCGTTGAAAACATTCAGCGTATGATGACTAAATTAATACATAGCATTAGACAATCTTCCTATGAAGAAAGATGAAGAACTCCTAAGTGTGACTGTACATTAGCTCTCATGGTGACGTGTACATTTTAGCTTTCTGTGAAGACCTGTTTTGTGTGCTATCCAGTCATCGTGAACCAGGATGCCCTCTCTTGAGCCCTTTAAACCAGCAGATGAGAGAAGAACTTCAGGGTTGCTAAACGGGAGATTACGCGATTAACGGAGGAGAACACGAGGATTCGTAGTAAGCCACCTGTTTGCGTAGTCCCCAGGTTAAAAGGGAGCTGGGTCAGTGGTCGGCAACATGGAACCCAAGCTGAAGATTAAGAAAACGGTTGGAGAGGCAGAACAACGAGAAACCAGAAGACTGCCGTGGAAACTTCCAACTCATTCTCGGTGCTGACCTACGAATGTGAGTGTTCTACTGGGAATGCCCACAACAGCACCAAGAAAGCATTGGCAGACTGTGAGTGAGACATCCCTAGGAACCCCCAACGAAGACCATCGAGAACGTCTTGAGAGACGAATTCTACAAGTGGGTGTAAATGCTACCCTGTCGAATGTGAGTCGACTACTCGGAGCAACCCTACGGACGACGCAAGAAGGTAAAAACATTGTATGTTGTTGGGGAAACCAGAATTAGGTACATGGAATTGGGCATTCTGTTTGAAGGATAGAAGGTAAGGAGGCAGAGAGTATGTCTTCCTGGGCTGGAGGAAGGATATTGTTAGCCGTCGTTGATGACATCCTGGAGGTAATGGAGCAATCCTATTATCTTGTCCAGTGCTGAGGCAACGATGTTGGCAGACGTAGGAGTGAGGACTGATTAGCAGGTATAGTTCAGAAAAACAATAGAGATAGAATAGGAAGAAGGGTGCAAACCTGTCATATGTGGCAATTTTGGCCAATGAGAGGAGTTGGAAATGAATGGTTGTCCAGAGTCCATGTTGGTTCAACTGCTGGCTGACAAATACCTGTAATGAAAAATGCGGTAACATTCATTGACACTGGGAACCGCTCCAGGCAGGAAATGACATGTAGTGCCAGGGATGGGGTTCATCTTGTCTAGGTGTGGGTGGGAGCACTGGCCAACGCAGTGGAGGGAGCTGTAAGGTCTTTAAAACTAGAATAGTTAGTGGTATGGTTTTTGGCGGGGAAAACTGTGAGTTCGCCGTTAGTAACATGATACTAGAGAACTAGTAATCGCCAAAATGATGAGGATATTGGAAAGCCAGTGGCACGAATTGACAATGACAGTAATAGGTTTATGGAAATAACAGCAAGTAGTCAAGGGTAAAGAGATAGAGGGTCATTAAAATATGTTATTACACCAATAGTTCGGTAGCAGTCTAGGAATAAGATGGACGATTGAGAACTAGTTGCTATTGCAGGTAACATAGATGTATTTGCCCTTACTGAGACGTTGGTTTTAAATCAAAAAGTCGGGACATGCCGCCTAATGTCACATTCAGGGTTTTAAAATTGTTTCAAGTAGAAAGAAGTACGAGAAGGGGGGTGGGGTGGCAATGTATGACCGAGACGGCATGAACTGTTGCATAAAAACAGGTATAAACTCTGAAGTAACACATACAGAGTCTGTTTGGATAGAAATTTCAGAGGGGCAAAGAAAAATTAATTTTAGGGTGATATACCGTCCCCCTAATTAGATAGGACCAGGGTAGACTACCTAAGGGAGGAAAATTGTTAGGGCCACAAGGCCCGATAATGTAGTAATTCTAGAGACTTTAAAACTTTAGGTCATATTGATTGGAATTTCTTGACTGGAATTTAGAATCATCAACGATTTCTTAGTAGTTCAAGGATTGTTTTTTGAAGCCAGTTTGGACAGAACCTACAAGGGGTAATAACCTGGCTTGACTTAGTTTCTGGCAAAACAATGATCCCTTGTTTATAATTTAGGAAGTTTCAGGAACAGGGTGCCAGCGACCACAAATCAATTACATGTAGAATTGAAAGGAAGTATGATGGTAGGGATAACTCAAAACAGGTCCCTGAATTTTCCTTAGCAGATTACGATGGGCTTAGAGAACACTATATCATCTGTTTACTGGGTTAACAAGAGATCTATCAATATTAACAGTTTTTCTGAACACACTACAATGCTGCTCCAAGAACGTTTATCCTTAAAGGAAATTAAGATCAAATAGTAAAGACCCAAAAAGGTGAATTAATAGCTGAAATATCTAACTATGGCATAAGAAAGGAATTTTATAGGAGTATCAAAAGAGGCGACAGGGTCATCTTATTGAATCAGTATATTGAACAAAAGAGGACATTAAAAGGGGATAAGAAAAGCTAAAATTGGACTACGAAATTAAAGTTGCTAGGGATTCTAAAACTAAACGCCAAAAAGTTTTTTTTTTTTCCAGGTCTATAGAACAAAAGTCGAGAATAAGAAAGGTGCCCCTTTAAACTAACTATGGCATCTAACTGACAAAGAGAATGAATTGATGAGCTCGATTTTAAATAATTATTTTCTCTCGTTTTTCACAGGAAGACCCTAATAATATTCCGGTAATAATTTTATAGTGGATCAAAGAAGATAAATTAAGTAACATCACAGTCACTAGAGAAATGTTGTGAAGCAGATAGACAAGACTGAAGCAAAATAAGTCACCGGTCTGATGAGGTTTTTTCAATTATCTAAGGATGCAAAATGGAAGTCTGTGAACCATTAACTAATATTTTAAATATCTCTCAAACATGTGCAGGTGGTCTGATATGTGGAAGAAGGCTAATGAAATTACCTTTTTTAAAACAGGGGGACAAGTCTTACCATCAAATTACCGCCCAATAAGCCTGAACCACATTGTAAGCAAATTACTAGAGTCAATATAAGCTGAGATTATAAGAAGCCATCTCGATAAGCATAGCTTGATTTAATTATACACAAGCTATGGGATTCACCAAGAAGCCGGTCTTGTCTAACAATTTATTACCTTTCTTCAGTAAAGCTTTTAGAGGCTGTTGACTCACGATAAAGATTTGATATTATTTACTTAGATTTTAGTAAGGCATTTGATAAGAGTTCCTTGCACCTAAGACTGTTGAAGAAAGTACAAGCTCATGGCATTGGGGACGGTGCACTCGTGGATCGAATCATGCTCACAGACAGGAACCAAAGAGTGTCCATAAATGGGTTTAAATTCCGAGTGGGTATCATACAAGGGGCGTTCCACAGGGATCAGTCTTGGGCCCGTTGTTTGTTTATTAATTATATATGAATGATCCTTGATGAAGGAATTACAAGTGATATGAGCAAATTTCGCCGATGACACGAAGCTAGGTAGGAATAATTGATTCAAAACGAAGATCTAGGTGAACTTCAGGAGGATTTAGACTAAACTCCTACTCTTGGTCAGAAAAGTGCAGATGCAGTTCAAGGTAGATAAATGCAAGGTTCTTGAAGCGCGGAGTGTTCATAACCCTGAGCACTTATTAAGTTAAATAATAAGTTAAATAATGTAGAAACTTAACCATGCAGATTGCGAAAATGACTTGGGGTTATGGTGAGCAGCAACCTTAAACCAAGACAGCAATTCCTAAGCGTACGTAATAAGGCAAATAGTTTACGTGGGATTTATATCAAGAAGTGTAGCAACAGAAGTCCAGAGGTCATACTGCACTTTATACATCATTAGTAAGGCCTCCCTAGATTATTCAGTTCAATTCGGTCTCCATATTACAGAATGACAAAAATTTCGTAAGAAAACATTCAGCGTAGGAATGACAAAATTCATACATATCATTAGAATCTTCCTTATGATGAAAGAATTGAAGACTCTTAGATACATTCACTTTTAGAAGACGGAAGAAGGAGGGGAGACCTGAATCGACGTGGTATAAAGTTTGAAGATAAGTATTTAGAATATTTCACAATTTTGCCATAATTCCCAAAGCTCATGTATTTTGATTACCACATTATTCCTTCACCACAACCTAAATTATCCCTTTTTATAATATTTTAAACTATAATTCTAACTTTAAAAAATTACTTATAGTACTACCCCTACAAACATTTTCCCAAGCTCTATTATATGATCATCACTTTATTGTATTAGTCCCTTAAGCTCATTATTTTACATTTTGTTAAATAATTCAGGTGCTCTTTATTAGCTTAAGACTTTATACTTTGTTTTTATACTTATTCTAACTATAGATTCACTACAAATCTTATGATTACAACATTGATCCTGATACCAAACCTCTTATTTTAAGGACTTTAATGAATCAAACAGTTACTGTAATTACTACACTGACATAAACAATCAAAGGCATACTCTCAGTGCCCAACAACACATAACTGTCTTGTAACTAAATACAGATCTTTAAAGCAAGCATTAATATGACCACCTAGCTTACTAAATTCCTTACCTGCCAATATGTCCATCAATACACTAACTAAACCTGAGCTATAAACTTATAGTAACAGATGTCTAATGCCATTCCTGTTACACAGCCATACACAACTTAGGCCAGACCAACAAGGGGTTGGCACAGCCATATTACACACTACAGACCAACAGAATGTATCACTAATACTTGCACAAGGGATGAACATGGGGAATATATAATAGCTAAATTCAAAATCCAAATACCTACAAAAACCTCTCACATGATAAATCATCTACAGAGTTTCCAACATTCAAACATTAAGCCAATTTAGTCAAATCTAGGAAGTATGATCACAGATGCACGCATGAACAAAGATCACTTATACTCTCAGGTGACTTTCAATATAAATCTCCTACATGATCCAGGACCCACACGTTCTGAATTCACACAAACACAATGTGAGTAAACTGTATGTTCTAACTACCAACCGTAACAAAACTACAAGAGTTACAGAGACTAGTGTTGCTACTTTGACCACCTCTGGAACAACCACCATATCCCCTTTAAAATCAGGCATAATTACAGAATAATACCACAGACCCACTACCCTACTTTCTTCATAACATACTCTGGTATACTACCCCAAGACACTACTAAAGTCACCGCTTCAGACTTCACAATGGATGCACCATTAATAACTTCACAACAGCATAAGCAAACATTGATTGGCACACATGAGCTAGAAATCATACATATTGACGAATGTATTAATAATTTTCTAAAAAGACCCAATCCCTCTATAAACAATCACTGCCCTAAAAAAACGTAAACATATGACAGCAAAGAGACTGAACAGTCCTGCTAACACCCAGCATTCTCAAAACCATAAATACAAAACTACAATATGAAAAAACAGTAACAGAATGGGTCACATAACCAGAGACCAACAAAACGTTACTCGTCAATCCTAACCAGCCTGGATAAGAAGGGCAAAAAACTTTGAATTATGAAACAGATTATCCAACTTACGAGGTGATATTAAAAAAGACCTGAAAACCCTATCAGAAATTCTGGGAACAAAAAAGATATTCACGAAATACGAAATAAAATTAGAAAATCAGAAAAACCCCAACACCCACCAACAGAAACGCAAACCGACTCAAGATTTCTTCTCACTAAGGACAAAACCTTGCCAATAAAATCCAAGCTCAGATACCCACCAAATGACTACCTCACCGGCAACTACCCAGAACACACTGTTCCTAGCTCCGACTAACCCATCACGAAGTCTCCCTTATTATCCATGCAAACTAAAAAACAAGGCAGGAATTTAAGTACCATACACCCTTATATACAAAAAAGTGTCACAAGTGCTATCGTCCAATCATTGCAACACACTTTAACAAATCCTTCGAATCTCCAAACTTCCCTACAGTACTCAAAATACAAGGGTCACCCCCGATCCACAAAGAGAGACAACAGAGTTGAATAACTATAGGCCAATATCCAACTTAAACCCCTCTCGATCAAAAATCGTCGAAAAATTAATTCAGAAACGAATCTACTCCTACCTTTATCTCCCATAAACATACTCAAACCCCTGCCAATTAGGATTCAGGCCTAAATAAAAATACTAATGAATGCTAACATAACAATGCTAGAACATTATCAACTGCAATAGAGACAAAAAGAAGTCCCACTGGGATCTTCATTTGACTATACGTAAAGCTGTTTGATACAGTTGTACCATGAACTTGCTCCACGTAAAATTGTCACACTATGGTATAAGAGGCCACTCCATCAACTACCTCAAGTCATACCTCAGCAACAGAAGCCAACATGTTTACGCAAATGGGGCAACTCTTCTGCGCAACAACCAATTACAGTTGGTGTCCCACAGGGAAGTTCCTTGGCATCTTCTCTTTCTCGTAAACAAATGAACCTTCCAAATGCTTCGCATTACTCAAACCCAGCACTATTTGCAGTCTGACACAAACATACGTCCTCTCTCACCCGTGCCCAGTCACACCATCCAATCCCGTAATACCGAATTACAGAACAATCTACCTGGATGAGGACTAACAAACTTACACTAAACATTGACAAAACCTACTTCATTCAGTTTGGTAACAGATCTTCAGATGTCCCTCTTAACATAATGATAAACGTATCGACCTATCACAAGCTAACAGAGGGAAAAATCTTAGGAATCCAACCCCCCCCCCCCCTTGATTAATCGACTCAAATTTCATACACATAACAAACAAATTTCTAAGAAAATTTCCAAGCTGTAGGCATAACTATGAAGATACGGTACTATGTTCCACAGTCAGCCCCAGGCCTATATCACTCTCTTATTTACCCCTAACTCACCTACGAAAATTTGTGCATGAGGCTCAACAACAATTACCATCTCAACCACTAATTATCCCAACAAAAGGCTGCAGTTAGAATGTTAACAAATTCTCAATACAGCAGCACACTCCACCAAAATTCAATACACTAAACTACTCAACCATACAAAAAATATCAGACTATTACTGCACCAATTTACATACATAAACACTTACTCTGATATTAACCCTCCCCTCAAACATCCCTTGCCAACCTTCAACAGAACACATGACCATAGAGGAAACACAAGTGCACAGATCACCTATTGATGTTCTGCGTGTTCATCTCACACTATGCAAGAAAACTCAATGCACATAAAAGGCCTAAAACTGGAATTCATACCTGTAAAATAAAAGAAACACTACCTGTATATAAATTCAAGTCTCTACTCAAAGATCACTTACGCACCCAAAACCAAATAAATACTGAATAACTGAACCTTATAAATTTGTATATCTAAATGTTTCTCACAAATTATATCACAAAAATGATAAAACCAAAAGACCGAATCTAACTTTATTATTTTTTTAAATACCCTACCTAACAGAATCCTTCATATGACTAATAGCAACCATATGACCTGTCTTTGTAATAGACTCACTTGTGCTTAATAGTAATCTGTTTACATTAATGTTTTTATCACTGAATTCCTCATTGCTTAGTTATTCTTAAGTTAATTTTAAAGCCAGCCCTAATGCTATGCATAGTAATAGTGGCTTTGGCATGCTGCTCTATCTTTATTTATTGATCAAAAAAACCTCTGTATTGTGCTTAAATTTATAATAAATAAATAATAAAATACAGGGATATTAACAAGGCTTGAGAATATCTCTCCAAGAGAGAACCCGCAGAATGGATTTAAATTTAGATAAGTTTAGATTTAGAAAGGACAAAGGAAATATTGGTTTGGAAAATAGGGTAGTAGATGAGTGGAACAGTCACCTAGTTGGAGTTTATTGGAGGCTAGTACATTTGGGTAGTTTTCAAATTTGTAGGGGTGTGGGATAAACACATGAGTGGGATGGGTTGGATTGAGTGGGACTTGGCACATCAGAAGCTCTTACTTGGGTAGCATTGAAAATTGGTAGGTCAAATGTTTGTTTAGTGGGATGAATTGTAAAGGACCTGCCTAGTATGGGCCAACAGGCTGCTGCAGGTGTTCCTCCATTCTTATGGTCTTATTTACATTCACTTGTAGAACGAAGAAATGAGGGGAGAACTGATCGAAGTGTAGAAGTGGAAGATAGTATTAATAAAGTGGATATTAATAAGGACTTGAGGATGTCTCTCCAAAGAAACCCCAGTAATGGATTTAAAATAGATAAGTTTAGATTTAGAAGGACATAGGAAAGTAATTGGATTTTGAGAAAAAAGTATTTGATGAGTGGAACAGTCTACCTATTTGTTATGAGTCTGGGACTTTGGTAGTATCAATTCTATGTTGGATAATACAATGAGTGGGAGGGGTTGGATTTGAGTGGGAGACTTTCATTTCACATCAAGCATATTATCTTGGTGGCATTGAAAACTGGTTGGCAAATGTTTGTTAAGTTGGGAAAATTGTAAGGACCTGCCTAGTATGGGCCAGCAGGCCTCCTGCTGTGTTCCTCATTTCTTATGCTCTTATGTTCTTATATTAATCTCAATCTTAAATAAAGAATATCCATTTGATACTCAATACTGAAACTATGTACTGTGCCAAAAACCAAAGCATTCACATTGCTAAGACTCACAAACTAATAATTAGTCACGTTGTGAGCCATAATAACCAACTTACCTCATAATTTGTTAATATTTTCAACATAAAAATTAAACCTAATTCTGCCCGAAATGCCAAGCCATGCTAGGACGTTTCTTAGTTGGTACCTCCTGTAATCATTATTTAACTACATGAAACCACACAACTAACCAAATGCCAAGTAAATTCAAACATGTAAATCCTTGTAAAGTAAACGGACACAAGTGCAACTAATGTGACATATAATGTGCAACGTTTTCGCTCTCCCAGGAGCTTTATCAAGCCATTACAAACAATACAGGACATTCAGAGGGTATATAAACGGCTCAGAGTGAGGTGAATAACAAGTGAGTACCATTCCCGATGTTCACTTAGTGGTAGTAGTAGTAGTATTAAGTGGTAGTGACTAAAACAATTAATTCAGTACATGAGTAAAAAGGATAAAAAAAAGCTATTACTTG
>NC_069402.1:111550254-111628764 GCF_026875155.1 Cherax quadricarinatus
ATATTTTTTTTCGTTAGGTTCAAATGATTTTGGCAAAATTATTGCTTTCAAAATTTTTTTTCCCGCTTGTCCGGTATGGCAAATGACCTTGCTTTTTTAACCCCAAGATCGCAATTTACTGCCTATTCGGCACAAAAACCACACTCATATGTGTATATATAATATATAAATATATAAAATATAATATATATATTTAAAAATATATATATATATATATAAATATAAATATAATATTCTTTGCCGAATAACAGAACTTGCGATTTTGAAAAAAATTTAAAAACGCCATCTTCCCATATGGGACAAGCAAAATTTTGTGTTTTTTCAATAATTTCGAAAAAAACTTTTCGAACCTAACAAAAAAAAATATTTTTTCACTGTTTTTTGTTTATTTTAAAAATTTGTAAACAAATCTAAAATTTTTTATTTAGGTTAGGGTAAAATAAATTTTTTGTTTTTAAAAAGGTTAGGAAATTTTTTCCTAAGATTTTTTTTAGTGAAAAATTTAAAAACTTTTACATTTCATTGTAAAAAAAATTTATATTTTTAAACGTATAAAAAAGTTTTAGAAAGGACTTAATTTTAAATAAATTCTTCTAATTGACCGTTTTTTAATTGGGCACGACATATTTATTTATAATAATATATAAAATAAAAATATATAAAATTATATATATATATATAAAATATTTTTAAAAAATAATTTTTTAATTTATTTATATATATGTTGGGTGTGCGTATGTGTGTTTGTGTTTTGGTGTGTGTGTGTGTTGTGGGGTGTGTATTGAAATGTGGGGCGTGTGCGCGCCTTGTGTGCATGCGTGGGGTATGCAGGGGGTCTGACTTCCCTAATTGTACCCTACCAAATTGGGTTGCAGGGGTCGAACTCACTCCGGCCCCGCCTCTTCACTGATTGCAATTTAGGCCCCTCGTCCTCTTTTGCTTCCTGAGTTTTAACATCCCTCTTTTTAAAAACAAATGAAATGGGGTTTCCTGCCTACACTACTTCACTTGCTGGGCTTTTCCATTTCCCCTGACGACTCAAAATGCGAAGAAAACACCCTAACGTCCTCTGTGATCGTCTGACCCTTAAAGTTTTCCCCTTTTGGGCCCCTTTTTTCCCCTTGTCCCCTCCGGGAAAACCTCCTGCCCCTCTGTCCACCTTTATCTTTTCCCCGCAGTATCTTGTATGTCGTTTTCATGTCTCCCCTGACCCTTCTGTCCTCCAGTGTCCGTCAGTCCGTTTTCCCTCAACCTTTCCTAGAAACGACATTCCACTGAGCTCGGGGATAGCCTTGTTGAAAAACCTTTGTACTTTCTCTAACTTCTTGACGTGCTTGACCAGGTGTGGGTTCCAACTTGTGCTGCTTTACTCCATTATGGGCCTAACATACACAGTGTACAGTGTCTTGAACGATCCTTTTTTTAGGTATCGGAACGCTATTCTCAGGTTTGCCAGGCGTCAGTGTGCTGCAGCAGTTATTTGGTTGATGTGTGCCTCCGGTGACGTGCTGGGTGTTATGGTCACCCCGAGGTCTTTCTCCCTGAGTGAGGTCTGTAGTCTTTGTCCACCTAGTCTATAATCTGTCTGGGGTCTTCTTTGCCCCCCCAATCTCCATACTTTGCATTTGACAGGTTGAATTCGAGAAGCCATTTCTGGACCACAATGTCCAGCCCTGTCCAGGTCTCTTTGCAGTCCTGCCTCATCCTCATCCGATTTAATTCTTCTCATCAACTTCACATCATCTGCAAATAGGGACGCTTCATAGTCTATTCCTTCCATCATGTCGTTCGCATATATCAAAAATAGCACTGGCCCTAGAATTTGACCCCTGTGGTCCCCGCTCGTCACAGGCGCCCACTGTGATACCTCTTCACGACCATGACTCGTTGCTGCCTCCCTGTCAGGTATTCCCTGATCCACTGCAGTGCCCTCCCTGTTACATGGCGCCTGATCCTCCAGCTTCTGCACTAACCTGTTGTGGGAACTGTGTCAAAGGCCTTTCCCCTTCAGCCCTAGGAAAAACGCAATCAACCCACGCCTCTCTCTCGTGTCTTACTTCTGTTACCTTGTCATAAAACTCCGGGAGGTTTGTGATACAAGATTTGCCTTCCATGAACCCATGCTGGTTTTCATTTATAATCTTGTTTCCTTTCCAGGTGTTCGACCACTCTCCTCCGATATCTTCTCTATGACTTTGCACACAAAAACATGTCAGAGACACAGGTCTGTAGTTTAGCGCCTCTTTTTCTGTTTCCTTTTTTAAAATTTGGGGACTACATTTGCTGTCTTCCATTTCTCAGCAGTTGCCCAGTTTTCAAGGGATGTTTTTTAAAAATTGTGGTTAGAGGCACGCACAGCATCTCTGTCCTTCTCTAAGGACCCATGGGGAGATGTTGTCCGGTCCCATCGCCTTTGAGGTATCAAAGTCACTTAGCAGCTTCTTCACCTCCTCCTCGGTTGTTCGTAAGTCATCCAACACTTGGTGGTATATTCCCTCTTGATGTTCCCTTCTGTACTGACTTCCCACAGCCCTTCCTGTCTCTACTGTAAAAACTTCCTTAAATCTCCTGTTCAGCTCCTCACATACCTCCTTGCCATTTCTTGTGAGTTCTTCCCCTTCTGTCCTTAATCTGATCACCTGGTCTTTGGCTGTTGTCTTCCTCCTGATGTGGCTATACAACAGTTTCGGGTCAGTCTTGATTTTCGATGCTAAAGTCATTTTCATACTGTCGCTGGGCCTCCCCCTTACCTAAGCGTACTCGTTTTCCCGGCTCTGCGACTGATCTCCCTATTCTCGTGTGTTCTCTGCCTTTGTAAATTTTTTTCCGTTCTTTTATTGCACTTTGTTTTTGCCTCCTTATACCGTCGGGTAAACCAGGGGCTCGTTCTGGTCTTCCCGTTGTTTCTGTTGCCCTTGGGAATAAACCTTTCCACTGCCTCCTTGCATTTTGTTGTTACATATTCCATCATTTCCCTTTACTGGCTTTCCTGCCAGCAATCGTCCCATGGGACATCCTGCAGGAAGTTCCTCAAAACCCCATGTAGTCCCCTCTTTTATAGTCCCGGCTTTTCCCATTCAACTCCTGTTACTCTCTCCACTTACTGCTCTACTATATATTCAAAGCACAGAACCACGTGGTCGCTAGCTCCTAGGGGACCTCTCATACATGATGTCCTCAAAGTCTGAACTGCCCAGGGTGAAAAACAAGGTCCACTCTTGCTGGGTTTATTTCCCCCCCTCACTCTGGTAGTGTCCTTAAAAATTTGGGCATGAGTTTTTCCCGCACCACGTCATCATCTTGGCTCTCCATGTTTCGGGACCCCCATGTGGCTTTCCCGGTTTCCCAGCAATCTCCCTGTGGTTAATCCCCCTAACCAGCAACTTTGCTCTTTTGGATGAGCTCTTCTTGCCAACCTCAGCAAGTGTGTCCACCATTGTCTGTTGCTCTCTTCATAATTTCTCTTGGCCTCCTGCAGTTCTGTGGGGATTAACATCACTGCAAAGACCACTTTGTGTTCCCAGACTGAAGTGTAAACCCACTTGTAGTCTCTTCTCCCATCTCATCATCTCTCATTTTTCGAATTTACATCTGTTTTTTACTAGCAGAGCACCCCGAACCTCCCCTCTGCCCTTCTATCTTTCTTCTGATCTGGTATCCTGGTGGGAAGATTGCATCTGTTATTGTCCCCGTGTTTTGTCTTGTAACTGCTATGATGTATGGGGACTTTCATTGATTCTTTCTTGCCATTCCTCATGTTTAATCGTTAATCCATCTGCAATTTTGTTTACCAAACCTTCAACTTCTGTTCTAATGCTGTAACTGTGGTGCGGGGGGTGGGAAAACAGAGGGATCGGTGTGGATGGTTGGTTTGGATTTCTCAGTTGCCTTGGGGGTGTCGTGGCTGGGGTCCTTCTGCAGTTTTTTTTCTGGGGGGTGTGCTTGTCCTTCCACTTCTTCCTGGGTTATTCTGCTCTCCTTTTTCATTTCCTCCCATTTCTCCCTTTCGTTTCTGAACTCCTCTTTCATCGTCCTCCTTTCCTCCTGTGTTCTGTCTCGATCGAGGTACACACTCATGAAAAACCCCGCCAGCCTCTCAGCCGTGGGTTTTTCCTGCAGGATCATGGTTCGGGGTTTATTCTGCCTTGAAAATTACTTTGAGAGGCCTATCCTTTTCCCCTGTGAACCACCCGATTCTCCGAAAATTTGCCACCTGGGTCATGTCCCCCTCGCCTATCATCTTCATGATATCTTCAATCGCTTTTTTATCCTCCTGCTTTCTTTCCTCATAAGTTTCCCCTTTAGCTTCGTCTAGCCCATAGACAAACACTGATCTCTCCCTTTCCACCTCCCACTGTGACTCCCATTGCATCCTCTGATGTGTTTTAGTTCCTTCCCGTGGAGTGTTCCTTCTTCAGTCCCTTCCCTAGCTATGGCCCCTATCCTCCTTGGTTTCTCCTTCCTGCTCACCTGTGCCTGGCCCCCACAGGTGTCTGGTAAGGTCCCTACACATGTCCTAGTTCCTTCAATGTCTTCCAACCTCACATTTTGTCCTAGTGTGCTCCCTGTCTTTGTTTTAGCCCCATGTGGGTTTGACAGGACCTCTTCATACAGTTTAGTTTCCATGCTCCCTTCAGACCCGTTGTCTGTGTCTGATGTAGCCATTGCCGATGCTACTTCTGTAATATCTTTGTCTCTATGATGTTTCAGATGTCTCAGCTCCTCTTCTAATCTCTTTATCTTGTTTTCTGCTGTTGTGGCATGTTGCTTCCACCTTCTGCATTCTGCTTCTAACCTCTCTTCCATCTTCCTTGCCAGCTCCTCTAGTCTCCTTCCCCAGTCTTCCTCCCTTTTTTGAGCTCAGCTTCCCAGTCCTCCCCCCTAGATTCGTCCTTCGAGCCCATTGTTCTCATCCTAGTTCTAGGTTCTCCCGTTGCTCCACAGAAGGAAGGGGTGGTTAGGGGAAGGGGAATAGATGGTTGGGGAAAGGGGATGGATGGTTATGGGGAGTGGGAGGATGGTTATTGGAAGGGGAGAGGTAGTTGGGGGAGGTGGGTTAGATGGTTTGGGGGAGGGGTTAGATGGTGTGGGGGAGGGGGAGGGGTAGGGGGCTAGGGTGAGGTGGTTAGGGAAGGGGGGGAGGTGGTTAGGGAGGGGGGAGTACATGCTTGAGAGAGAGAGGGGATGGATGGTTATAGGGGAGGGGGGGGGTGGTTATTGGAGGGGGAGAGGTAGTTGGGGGAGGGGTTAGATTGTATGGGGAGGGGTTAAATAGTTTGGGGGAGGGGTAGGTGGGTTTTGGTGAGGTGTGTGTGTGTATGTGTGTGTATGTGTGTGTGTGTGTGTGTGTGTGTTTGTGTGTGTGTGCGCGTGTGGGCTTCCACTTCTAATATATAAATTTCACATGGTTGAAAGAAATTAATTATAATAATATTAATTACATTGCTATCATTGTGCTTATTTTAATTATATTTACATGTTAGTTTATCTCATATTCATGGAAGTTTAATAAAATCATTATATTGTAGAATATAAAACAATAATTATAGTTTTTATATTTGCAGACTGTGTAACTACTGTCAATAGGACATGTTACTATGGTAAAAATTCTACGGTAAGTAAAGTTACAACACAAGACACATTTGTGGAGGTTCTCACCTTGTGGGATCTCTAGCAGACATAAGTGAATATTGAAAGTCTCCTGGCTCTACTTTATGAGCATTATTTAGTGACTCTTCATTGTCAGACAGGACTATGTCTCTTCTAACATGTTAATTATGTATCAGTAGTTGTACTAGTTGCAGCTTTATTCACTGAGAGACTCATTCATCATGTTCATCCATCCTAATTTATCTTTCCTGATCTTCCTTATGTTTCTTCTTTCCTTAGTTATTGTTACCTTCCTGCAAGCCGCCAGGTGTCTTTCATTGTTTAAACTTCTTTAATGAGTAATAGAGAAGTGAATGTTTATAACCAAGGAAAATGTAAATTATCTTCCAAATTCTTAACTTTCAAATATTATCATATAAGTTCAGTAAGACATAATATTTCATTAGTAAACTACATCTCCAGGTGAACGAAATTTCTTTTTAATTTTAATAAATTTTTTCCATTGTTTGGGGGGAAAAAAAATTCCATTTTTAAGAATATAGTTTTCCCCAGAAACAGTTTTTTCCTCCCTATTCATTTTTAATATGGATTATACTTTCCCCTATTTTCCATTTTTTTCCCCTGTGGTAGTAACCCTGTGTCGGGGGACAAGAGATTTTTTTTGGTTAAAAATCTCTTTTCTTATTTCCACTTAATTAATATTTTCCCTTCTTTTATAATCATATTTTTAAATTTCATGGGTTTGGACATAATATTTTCTTCATCATACAGGTGAAAGAATTTTTACTGACTAACCAACATATAAAACTTCACATCCTCTCAGACGTTTTTTTATTTATATAACTTTGTTATTTTTTTAAAATTTATGTTTTTTAAATAAACTTATTTTATAAAAACTTTTTAAACTTTTTTTTCCGGTGCCCGCTTTTTGTGAGGTTGCGTATTTTCACTTCTAAATTTTTAGTTTTTTGTTTTTTTCCTAAACTTTTTTATCCTCCCCCTTTTGGGATTCATTTTTTTGGCTAAATCTTTTTTCTTCTACGCAATCTTTCCCCATAAATTTTTAATTCATCACTTTTTGCCCCTTTTTTTTTTAATTCAAGCAATCTCTCATATATAAAATTTTCCCTTCTCATATTAAAAAATATAAAATTACTGTTTTCAGTACCTTTGGGTTTAATTTTATATTTTTTTTTTTGGGTCTTTTTCCACTTCCATCTTAAACTGTACTTTTTTTTAATTAAAGTATTAAAATTCCAATTTTTGTTTTTGTTTTAAAAACCCTTTCCTAATAATCTTCCACTAACACTATTTTTTCCCCACTACAGATTTATTTCCGCTTAGTAGTTAAAAATTAAACAGCATGTTTCGTCTAACTTTTATTTAAAGGACACATGGTCGCTGCAAAACTTTATTTTAAAAACGCAGGGGTCCCCTGCAAAAATTTTTTATTTTAGGACAGCATGGTCGCTGTTTAATTTTATTTTAAAAGGAACACAGGGGTCGCTGCAAACTTTATTTTAAAAACGGGCATGGTCGCTCCCAATTTTATATTAAACACCCATGCCCTGCTAACTTTATTTTGGGAAAACAGAAATGGTCGCTCTAATTTTTACATTGGGACTGCAGGGTCGCTGCTAACTTTAAATTAGGACTGCATGGCATGCTAATTTTACTTTAGGACTGCAGGGTCGCCTCAAACCCTTTACTTTGGGAAACTGCAGGGTCGATGCAAAACTTTACTTTAAAGGACTGCATTTTTCTCTTCTAATTTTACATTGGGACGCAGGTCGCTGCCCCCCTTTTAAAATTAGGCCCTGCAGGGTCGCTGAAACCCTTTACTTTAACTGCATTCGCTGCAAACTTTACATTGGACAAAGGGTCGCTGCAAACTTTATTTTGGGACTAAAAGGTCCTGCAAATTTTACATTAACTCAGGGTTCTTGCAAAATTTACTTTAGGACTGCAGGGTCGCTGCTAATTTACTTTGGGGCCCTGCATTTCGATGCTAACTTTACTTAACTGCAGGTCCCCTGCTAATTTTAACATTAGGACGCATTTTCGCTGCTAACTTTACTTTGGGACTGAAAGGGTCGCGCAAACCCTTTACATTAGGACTGCATGGTCGCTCCCGGGACTTTCCCTTAGGACGCAGGGTCGCGGCTAATTTTAAACTTGGGAATGCATGGGTTTTGGCTGCTAACTTTATTTTTAGGACTACAGGGTTTTCCCCCCTTTGGTTTAACTTTACATTGGGCCCGAAAGGGTCGCTGCTGATTTTACATTAGGATTTGGCATGGTCGCTGCTAACTTTACTTTTGGGAACAGCATGGCGTCTAACTTTACTTTAAGGAAACAGCAGGGCCCGCGCTAACTTTACTTTTAGGACTGCATGGTCGCTGCTAACTTTACATTGGGAAACACTTTTCCTGCTAATTTTAACAAAAGGACAGCATGGCGCTGCAAAATTTTTACATTAGGACTGCAGGGGCGTCGCTGCTAACTTTAAAATTGGGACGCATGGTCCCCTGCAACTTTATTTTAAGGACTAAGGGGTCGCGCTAACTTTACATTAGGACTGCAGGGTGTTTGCGATTTTACATTAGGAGGGGGCAGGGCGCTGCTAACTTTACATTGGGACAGAAAGGGTCCCTGCTAACTTTACATTAGACACATGGTCGCCTGCAACTTTACTTTGGGGAACTGCAGGGTCGCTGCTAATTTTAACATTAGGACAGCATGGCGCTGCTAATTTTAAACATTAGGACAGCATGGTCCTCCCTAACTTTACTTTAGGACTCCCCATGGTCCTGCTAATTTTATTAGGACTGCATGGTCGCTCTAATTACTTTGGGACTATATGGTCGCTGCAAACCCCTTTAAAATTAGGACTGCATGGCCCGTTTCTGACGTTACTTTAAGGACTGCAATGGTCGCTGCTAATTTTACATTGGGGCCCCAGCAGGGTCCTGGGCTAATTTTTACATTGGGACGGGCAGGGTTCGCTGTTTAATTTTACATTGGGAAACCGCATGGTCCCCTGCAAAATTTTTACATTGGGAAAAACAACATGGTCCCCGCTAACTTTACTTAGGACAGCATGGGTCGCTCCCAATTTTAAACTTTAAGGACTGCATGGTCGCTCCCTAACTTTACATTAGGACAGCATGTCGCTGCTAACTTTACTTAGGACAGCATGGTCCCCCTGCAAACCCTTTACATTAGGACACAGGGGGCGCTGCTAACTTTATTTTAAAATTTACATGGTTTTGGAAAAATTTTACATTGGGAAAAGCAGGGGCCGCTGCTAATTTTACATTTTTTATTGCTTTGGGTCGCTGCTAAACTTTACTTTGGGGCCCACCCAAGGGGTCGCTGCTAACTTTACATAAGGACGCATGGCGCTGCTAATTTTACATTAGGACAGCATGGCCCGTTTCAAACCCCAAAAAATTAGAAAAAACATGGTCCTGCAACTTTACTTTTTAAAATTATTGCATTGGTCCTGCTAACCTTTTACTTTTTGGGACACATGGTCGTGCTAACTTTACATTTGGGGACTACATGGTCGTGCTAACTTTACATTAGGAACAGATGGTCGTTTGCTAACTTTTAATTAGACTCATGGTCGCTGCTAACTTTAATTAAAGGACTCATGGTCGCTGCTAACTTTAATTTAGGACTCATGGTCGCTGCTAACTTTACATTAGGATACATGGTCGTGCTAATTTTAAATTTAAAGACTACATGGTCGCTGCTAACTTTACATTAGGACACATGGTTTCGCTGCTAACTTTACATTGGCACATGGTCGCTGCTAACTTTAATTAAGATCTTGGTCGCTGCTAACTTTACATTGGGAAACCATTTGTTACATTAAATTAAACTTACATGGTCGCTAATTTATTGGGCTGCTGGTCGCTCTTAACTTTATCATTGGGGTGGTCGCTGCTAACTTTACATTAGGACAGCATGGTCGCTGCTATACTTTATATTAAGGACACATGGTCCTGCAAACTTTACATTTTAGACACATGGTCGCTGCTAACTTTACATATAGGAAAGCTGGTCGCTGCTACTTTACATTAGGACACCATGGTCGCTGCTAATTTACATTAGAACTACATGGTCTGCTAACTTTACATTAGGAAGCATGGTCTGCTAACTTTACATTAGGATTGCTTTGGTCCTGTAATTAATTGGGAAACTCATGGTCGTGCTAACTTTAATTAGGACAGCATGGTCCCTGCTAACTTTACATTAGGACAGCATGGTCGCTGCTAACTTTACATTAGGACAGCAGGGTTTCGCTGCTAACTTAATTAGGAAGCATGGTCGCGCTAACTTTACATTAGGACTCATGGTCGTGCTAACTTTTTACATTCCTAACTTTCTTGGACAGCATGGTCGCTGCTAACTTTACTTTAAAAGCATGGTCGCTGCTAACTTTACATTGGGAAGCTGTTCAATTAATTGCAATGGTCGCTGCTAACTTACATTGGGACTCATGGTCGCTGCTAACTTTAAACATTAGATTACATGGTCGCTGTAATTTTCATTAGGACTGATGGTCGCTGCTAACTTTATATAGGCCCAGCATGGTCGCTGCAAAACTTTAAATTAAGACCTGGTGCTGCAACTTTAATAGGACAGAGGTCGTTTGCTAACTTAATAAGTCATGGTCGCTGCCTAACTTTACATTAGGACAGCATGGTCGTTGCTAACTTTAATTAGGACGCATGGTCGTGCAAAACTTTACATTAGGACGCATGGTCCTGCAACTTTACATTAGGACAGCATGGTCGCTGCTAATTTACATTAATACATGGTCGCTGTTTAACTTTACATTAGGACGCATGGTCGCTGCTAACTTTCCCATTAGGGGACGATGGTCGCTGCTAACTTTACATTAGGAACTACATGGTCGCTGCTAACTTTACTTAGACACATGGTCGTCTGCTAACTTTACATTAGATGCTGGTGCGGGCTAACTTTCATTAGGACTGCAGGGTTTGCTGCTAACTTTACATTAGGACAAGGGTCCGCTGCTAACTTTACATTAGAACTCATGGTCGCTGTTTAAACTTTACTTTTGGGAACTCATGGTCGCTGCTAACTTTACATTAAACTACATGGTCGCTGCTAACTTTAATTAGGACAGCATGGTCGCTGCTACTTTCATTAGGATCTGGTCGCTGCAAAACTTTACATTTAGGACTGCATGTCGCTGCTAACTTTACTTAAGGACTACATGGTCGCTGCTAACTTTACATTGGGGGACCCCATGGTCCTGCTAACTTTAAAATTAGGACGGCATGGTCGCTGCTAACTTTAAAATTAGGACTAAATGGTCGCTGCTAACTTTACATTAGGACACATGGTCTGCTAACTTTATATTAAAACATTCGTGTAACTTTACATAGGACCAGGGTCGCTCTACTTTACATTGGACTGATGGGTTCGCTGCTAACTTTACATTAGGACTGCATGGTCGCTGCTAACTTTACTTAGGACTCTGGGTCGCTGCAAACTTTACATTAGGACTGCTTTGGTCCTGCTAACTTTACATTGGGAAACAGCATGGTCGCTGCTAACTTTCATTAGGACAGCTGGTCGCTGCTAACTTTACATTAGGACAGCATGGTTTCGCTGCTAACTTTACATTAGGACGCATGGCCCGCTAAACTTTACATTAGGACAGCATGGTCGTGCTAACTTTACATTAGGACTGCAGTCGCTGCTAACTTTACTTTTAGGATGCATGGTCGCTGCTAACTTTAACATTAGGACGCATGGTCGTTTGCTAACTTTACATTAGGACAGCAGGTTGTTTTTTGGGCTTTTTGGGATGAGTCCTCTATTTTACATTAGGCGATGGCTGACTTTAATTGGACAGCATGGTGGGTGCTAACTTTACATTAAGACGCATGGTCGCTTAATTTATTGGGTCAGTGGTCGTGCTAACTTTATTTTAGGACAGTTGGTCGATGTATTTTAATTAGGCGCATGTCGTTACTTTCTTTAGAAGCAGGGTCGTGGCTATTTAATTGGGACGCTGGTCGGTAATTTACATGGACGAGGTCGTGTTTAATTTACATTAGGACGCATGGTCGCTGCTAACTTTACATTAGGACAGTATGGTCGCTGCTAACTTTACATTAGGACGCATGGTCGCTGCTAACTTTACATTAGACTACATGGTCGCTGCTAACTTTACATTAGGACTGCATGGTCGCTGCTAATTTTACTTTTGGGAAAACTGCATGGTCGTGCTAACTTACATTAGGCAGCATGGTCGCTGCTAACTTTACATTAGGACAGCATGGTCGCTGCTACTTTACATTAGGCCCTGCATGGTCGCTGCTACTTTTACATTAGGACTGCTTTGTCGTGCTAACTTTACATTAGGACGCATGGTCGTGTAACTTTACATTAGATTTGCATGGTCGCTGTTTAACTTTACTTTAGAAGCATGGTCGTGCTAACTTTACATTAGGACAGCATGGTCGCTGCTCTAATTTTTACATTAGGACTGCATGGTCGCTGGCTAACTTTACATTAGGACTGCATGGTCGCTGCTAATTTTTACATTAGAGCTTTGGTCGTGCTAACTTTCCCATTAGGACGCATGGTCGCTGCTAACTTTACATTAAATGCATGGTCTGCTAACTTTACATTAGGACGAGGGACAGGATGGTCGCTCCCAAACTTTACATTAGGATGCATGGTCGCTGCTAACTTTACATTAGGACTGCATGGTCGCGCAAACTTACATTAGGACGCATGGTCGCTGCTAACTTTAATTAGGAGCATGGTCGCTGCTAACTTTACTTGGAAGCATGGTGCTGTCTTTACTAGGACCATGGTCGCTGCTACTTTACATTAAGCATGGTCGGCTAACTTACATTGGACAGAGGTCGCTGCTAACTTTACATTAGGACAGCTTTGGTCGCTGTAACTTTACATTTAGGCTAGGGTCGCTGCAAAACTTTAATTAGGACAGCATGGTCGCTGCTAACTTTACAATTTTACTTATTGCCATGGTCGCTGCTAATTTTAAACTTAACAGCTGGTCGCTGCTAACTTTACATAGGACGCATTTTCGCTGCTAACTTTACATTAGGATGCTTTGGTTCCTGCTAACTTTACATTAGGAAGCATGGTCGCTGCTAACTTTACATTAGGGACAGCATGGTCGCTGCTAACTTTACATTAGGACAGCATGGTCGCTGCTAACTTACATTAGGATGCATGGTGCTGCTAACTTTACTTTTAGGACAGCAGGGTTTCGCTGCTAACTTTACATTAGGACAGCTGGTCGCTGCTAACTTTCATTAGGACGCATGGTCGCTGCTAACTTTAATTAGGACTGCATGGTCCTGCTAAACTTTCATTTAGGACAGCATGGTCGCTGCTAACTTTATATTAAGACAAATGGTCGTGTAACTTTACATTAGGACAGCATGGTCGCTGTAACTTTATATTATAGATTACTTGGTCGCTGCTAACTTTATATTAGGACACATGGGTCGCTGCTAATTTTACTTTTAGGACAGATCCCCAATTTAATTGGCAGCATGGGCCTAATACTTTCCCACTTAGGACAGCTGCTATGTTTACAAGCAGTCCTGCTAACTTTACATTAGGACAGCAGGTCGCTGCTAACTTTCATTAGCTACATGGTCGCTGCTAACTTTACATTAGGACAGCTTTGGTCGCTGCTAACTTTACATTAGGAGATGGTGGCCGCTAACTTTCATTGGGACAGCATGGTCGCTGCTAACTTTACATTGGACAGTGGCCCGCTGTAACTTTACTTTTGGCGCATGGTCGCTGCTAACTTTACATTAGGACGATGGTCGCTGAAAAATTTCCATTAGGACGCATGGTCCCCTGCTAACTTTATTAAAGGACAGCATGGTCGGGGCTAACTTTACATTAGGGGACACATGTCGCTGCTCTAACTTTATATTAATGCAATGGTCGCTGCTAACTTTATTAGGAAGGCATGGTCGCTGCAACTTTACATTAGGAATGCATGGTCGCTGCTAACTTTACATTGGGGACAGCATGGTTCGCTGCTAACTTTAATTGGGACTACATGGTCGCTGCTAACTTTACATTAGACGCATGGTCGCTGCTAACTTTACATTAGGACTGCATGGTAGCTGCTAACTTTACATTAGGACAGCATGGTCGTCCTGTGTTTATGTTTTACTTACATGGGGGGACTAGCATGGTCGCTGCTAACTTTACATTAGGACAGCATGGTCGCTGCTAACTTTACATTAGGACTGCATGGTCGCTGCTAAACTTTACATTTAAGGACTACATGGTCCTGCAACTTTTTAATATGCTGTAACTTCATAGACTGCATGGTCGCTGCTAACTTTACATTAGGACTGCATGGTCGCTCCCTAATTTACATTAGGACATTGGCTGAACTTTTAGGACAGCAGGTTGCTGAACTTAACATATTAGACTGCATGGTCGCTGCTAACTTTAATTAGAATAGGCATGGTCCTGCTAACTTTACATTAGGACGCATGGATCTGCTAACTTTACATTAGACATGGCTGCTAACTTTACATTAGGACTACATGGTCGCTGCTAATTACATGACTCGGTGCTCATTTCAATTGAACTGTACTTTACTTAGGACTCATGCGACTATATTGCTTGTCTGTACTAATTAGGACACATGGTCGCTGCTAACTTTACTTAGGACGATGGTCGCTGTAACTTTACATTGGATGGTGCGCTAACTTATTGTAGCATGCTCTACTTTACATTAGGCAGATCGCTGCTAACTTTATATTAAGCTCATGGTCGCTGCTAACTTTACATTAGGAGCACTGGTCGCTGCTAAACTTTACATTAGGACAGCATGGTCGCTGCTAATTTTACATTAGGACACAATGGTCGCTGCTAACTTTAATTAAGACTACATGGTCGCTGCTAACTTTACATTAGGACTACATGGTCGCTGCTAACTTTTACATTAGGAACATGGTCGCTGCTAACTTTATAATTAGATACATGGTCGCTGCTTAACTTTACATTAGAACCATGGTCGCTGCTAACTTTAATTAGGACAGCATGGTCGCTGCTAACTTTACTATAGGACTGCATGGTCGCTGCTAACTTTACATTAGGACTACATGGTCGCTGCTAACTTACATTAGGACAGCATGGTCGCTGCTAACTTTAATATAGATCATGGTCGCTGCTAACTTTACATTAGGAATGCATGGTCGCTGCTAACTTTATATTAAGACAGCATGGTCGCTGCTAACTTTATATTAGGACAGCATGGTCGCTGCTAACTTTACATTAGGACTACATGGTCGCTGCTAACTTTACATTAGGACTACATGGTCGCTGCTAACTTTACATTAGGACTGCATGGTCGCTGCTAACTTTACATTAGGACTGCATGGTCGCTGCTAACTTTACATTAGGACTACATGGTCGCTGCTAACTTTACATTAGGACTACATGGTCGCTGCTAACTTTAATTAGGACGCATGGTCGCTGCTAACTTACATTTAGGACTGCATGGTCGCTGCTAACTTTACATTAGAACTCATGGTCGCTGCTAACTTTACATTAGGACAGCATGGTCGCTGCTAACTTTACATTAGGACATACATGGTCGCTGCTAACTTTACATTAGGACAGCATGGTCCTGCTTTACTTAACTACATCGTGCTAACTTTAGGACAGCATGGTCGCTGCTAACTTTACATTAGGACGCATGGTCGCTGTCTAACTTTTATACTGCTGGTCGCTGCTAACTTACATTAGGACACATGGTCGCTGCTAACTTTACATTAAGACACATGGTCGCTGCTAACTTTACATTAGGACTAGCATGGTCGCTGCTAACTTTACATTAGGACTGCATGGTCGCTGCTAACTTTACTTTAGGACTACATGGTCGCTGCTAACTTTACATTAGGACTACTGGTCGCTGCTAACTTTATATTAGACTACATGGTCGCTGCTAACTTTACATTAGGACACATGGTCGCTGCTAACTTTACATTAGACTCATGGTCGCTGCTAACTTTACATTAGGACAGCATGGTCGCTGCTAACTTTACATTAGGACTACATGGTCGCTGCTAACTTTACTATTTCAGGAACTTTACATTAACGCATGGTCGCTGCTAACTTTACATTAGGACAGCATGGTTCGCTGCTAACTTTACATTAGGACAGCATGGTCGCTGCTAACTTTCATTATTAGACCTAAATTGACATGGTCGCTGCTAACTTTACATTAGGACAGCATGGTCGCTGCTAACTTTATATTAAACTACATGGTCGCGGGTAACTTTACTTTAAAGACAGCATGGTCGCTGCTAACTTTATTATTAAGACTAATGGTCGCTGCTAACTTTAATTAGGACGCATGGTCGCTGCTAACTTTACATTAGGACTGCATGGTTCGCTGCTAACTTTACATTTAGGACACATGGTCGCTGCTAACTTTACATTAGGACTGCATGGTCGCTGCTAACTTTACATTAGGACGCATGTGTCGCTGCTAACTTTACATTAGGACAGCATGGTCGCTGCTAACTTTATATTAAGACTACATGGTCGCTTGCTAACTTTACATTAGGACAGCATGGTCCGCTGCTAACTCTACATAAGGACAGCATGGTCGCTGCTAACTTTACATTAGGACAGCATGGTCGCTGCTAACTTTACATTAGGACTACATGGTCGCTGCTAACTTTACATTAGGACACATGGTCGCTGCTAACTTTACATTAGGAGTGCATGGTAGCTGCTAACTTTACATTTAGGACTGCATGGTCGCTGCTAACTTTACATTAGACAGCATGGTCGCTGCTAACTTTACATTAGTGCTGGTCGCTGCTAACTTTAATTAGACTGCATGGTCGCTGCTAACTTTACATTAGGACACATGGTCGCTGCTAACTTTACATTAGGACAGCATGGTCGCTGCTAACTTTACTTTAGGACAGCATGTCGCTGCTAACTTTACAACTAGCATTGGTCGCTGCTAACTTTACATTAGGAAAACGCATGGTCGCTGCTAACTTTACTTTTAGACTACATGGTCGCTGCTAACTTTACATTAGGACTGCATGGTCGCTGCTAACTTTACATTAGGATTTACTGGTCGCGCTAATTTAATTGGGACACATGGTCGCTGCTAACTTTACATTAGGACTAGCATGGTCGCTGCTAACTTTACATTAGGACGCATGGTCGCTGCTAACTTTACATTAGACTACATGGTCGCTGCTAACTTTACATTAGGACTGCATGGTCGCGCTAACTTTACTTAGGACTGCATGGTCGCTGCTAACTTTACATTAGGACTGCATGGTCGCTGCTAACTTTACATTAGGACAGCATGGTCGCTGCTAACTTTACATTAGGACTAGCATGGTCGCTGCTAACTTTACATTAGGACTGCATGGTCGCTGCTAACTTTACATTAGGACTGCATGGTCGCTGCTAACTTTACATTAGGACTACATGGTCGCTGCTAACTTTACATTAGGACAGCATGGTCGCTGCTAACTTTACATTAGGACTGATGGTCGCTCTAACTTTACATTGGACTGCATGTCATGCTAACTTTACATTAGGACAGCATGGTCCTGCTAACTTTACATTAGGACTGCATGGTCGCTGCTAACTTACATTAGGACTGCATGGTCGCTGCTACTTTACATTAGGACTGCATGGTCGCTGCTAACTTTACATTAGGACTGCATGTCGCTGCTAACTTTACTTAGGATACTGTCGCTGCTAACTTTACATTAGGACAGCATGGTCGCTGCTAACTTTACATTATTATTGCATTGTCGCTGCTAACTTTACATTAGGACAGCATGGTCGCTGCTAACTTTACATTAGGACAGCATGGTCGCTGCTAACTTTACATTAGGACTGCATGGTCGCTGCTAACTTTACATTAGGACTGCATGGTCGCTGCTAACTTTAAATTAGGACAGCATGGTCGCTGCTAACTTTACATTAGGACTGCATGGTCGCTGCTAACTTTACATTAGGACTGCATGGTCGCTGCTAACTTTACATTAGGACTGCATGGTCGCTGCTAACTTTACATTAGGACTGCATGGTCGCTGCTAACTTTACATTAGGACTACATGGTCGCTGCTAACTTTACATTAGGACAGCATGGTCGCTGCTAACTTTACATTAGGACTGCATGGTCGCTGCTAACTTTACATTAGGACAGCATGGTCGCTGCTAACTTTACATTAGGACAGCATGGTCGCTGCTAACTTTACATTAGGACTGCATGGTCGCTGCTAACTTTACATTAGGACTGCATGGTCGCTGCTAACTTTACATTAGGACAGCATGGTCGCTGCTAACTTTACATTAGGACAGCATGGTCGCTGCTAACTTTACATTATTATTGCATTGTCGCTGCTAACTTTACATTAGGACAGCATGGTCGCTGCTAACTTTAATTAGAAGCATGGCGCTGCTAACTTTAATAACCAGGTGCTTGCTAACTTTACATTAGGAACAGCATGGTCGCTGCTAACTTTACTATGTGACGGAACTTACATTGGATCGCTGCTAACTTTACATTAGGACGCATGGTCGCTGCTAACTTTACATTAGGACTACATGGTCGCTGCTAACTTTACATTATTACATGTCGCTGCTAACTTTACATTTAGGACTGCATGTCGCTGCTAACTTTACATTAGGACTGCATGGTCGCTGCTAACTTTACATTAAGACAGCATGGTCGCTGCTAACTTTACATTAGGACTAGCATGGTCGCTGCTAACTTTACATTAGGAACAGCATGGTCGCTGCTAACTTTACATTAGGACTCATGGTCGCTGCTAACTTTACATTGGATAGCATTGTCGCTGCTAACTTTACATTAGGACAGCATGGTCGCTGCTAACTTTACATTATTATTGCATTGTCGCTGCTAACTTTACATTAGGACAGCATGGTCGCTGCTAACTTTACATTAGGACAGCATGGTCGCTGCAAACTTTACATTAGGAGTGCATGGTAGCTGCTAACTTTACATTAGGACTGCATGGTCTCTGCTAACTTTACATTAGGACTGCATGGTCGCTGCTAACTTTACATTAGGACAGCATGGTCGCTGCTAACTTTACATTAGGACAGCATGGTCGCTGCTAACTTTACATTAGGACAGCATGGTCGCTGCTAACTTTACATTAGGACAGCATGGTCGCTGCTAACTTTACATTAGGACAGCATGGTCGCTGCTAACTTTATATTAGGACTGCATGGTCACTGCTAACTTTACATTAGGACAGCATGGTCGCTGCTAACTTTATATTAAGACAACATGGTCGCTGCTAACTTTACATTAGGACAGCATGGTCGCTGCTAACTTTATATTAAGACTACATGGTCGCTGCTAACTTTATATTAAGACTACATGGTCGCTGCTAACTTTACATTAGGACTGCATGGTCGCTGCTAACTTTACATTAGGACAGCATGGTCGCTGCTAACTTTACATTAGGACAGCATGGTCGCTGCTAACTTTACATTAGGACAGCATGGTCGCTGCTAACTTTACATTAGGACAGCATGGTCGCTGCTAACTTTACATTAGGACTACATGGTCGCTGCTAACTTTACATTAGGACAGCATGGTCGCTGCTAACTTTACATTAGGACAGCATGGTCGCTGCTAACTTTACATTAGGACAGCATGGTCGCTGCTAACTTTATATTAGGACTGCATGGTCACTGCTAACTTTACATTAGGACAGCATGGTCGCTGCTAACTTTATATTAAGACTACATGGTCGCTGCTAACTTTACATTAGGACAGCATGGTCGCTGCTAACTTTATATTAAGACTACATGGTCGCTGCTAACTTTATATTAAGACTACATGGTCGCTGCTAACTTTACATTAGGACTGCATGGTCGCTGCTAACTTTACATTAGGACAGCATGGTCGCTGCTAACTTTATATTAAGACTACATGGTCACTGCTAACTTTACATTAGGACAGCATGGTCGCTGCTAACTCTACATTAGGACAGCATGGTCGCTGCTAACTTTACATTAGGACAGCATGGTCGCTGCTAACTTTACATTAGGACTACATGGTCGCTGCTAACTTTACATTAGGACAGCATGGTCGCTGCTAACTTTACATTAGGAGTGCATGGTAGCTGCTAACTTTGCATTAGGACTGCATGGTTGCTGCTAACTTTACATTAGGACAGCATGGTCGCTGCTAACTTTACATTAGGAGTGCATGGTAGCTGCTAACTTTACATTAGGACAGCATGGTCGCTGCTAACTTTACATTAGGACAGCATGGTCGCTGCTAACTTTACATTAGGACAGCATGGTCGCTGCTAACTTTACATTAGGAGTGCATGGTAGCTGCTAACTTTACATTAGGACAGCATAGTTGCTGCTAACTTTATATTAAGACTACATGGTCGCTGCTAACTTTACATTAGGACAGCATGGTCGCTGCTAACTTTACATTAGGAGTGCATGGTAGCTGCTAACTTTACATTAGGGACAGCAGTTGCTGCTAACTTTATATTAAGACTACATGTCGCTGCTAACTTTACATTAGGACAGCATGGTCGCTGCTAACTTTACATTAGGAGTGCATGGTAGCTGCTAACTTTACATTAGGACAGCATGGTCGCTGCTAACTTTATATTAAGACTACATGGTTGCTGCTAACTTTACATTAGGACAGCATGGTCGCTGCTAACTTTATATTAAGACTACATGGTCAGCTGCTCCGTAACTTTATATTAGACTACATGGTCGCTGCTAACTTTACATTAGGACAGCATGGTCGCTGCTAACTCTACATTAGGACAGCATGGTCACTGCTAACTTTACATTAGGACAGCATGGTCGCTGCTAACTTTACATTAGGACTACATGGTCGCTGCTAACTTTACATTAGGACAGCATGGTCGCTGCTAACTTTACATTAGGACTGCATGGTCGCTGCTAAATTTACATTAGGACTACATGGTCGCTGCTAACTTTACATTAGGACTGCATGGTCGCTGCTAACTTTATATTAGGACAGCATGGTCGCTGCTAACTTTACATTAGGACTACATGGTCGCTGCTAACTTTACATTAGAACTACATGGTCGCTGCTAACTTTACAATAGGACTACATGGTCGCTGCTAACTTTACATTAGGACAGCATGGTCGCTGCTAACTTTACATTAGGACTACATGGTCGCTGCTAACTTTACATTAGAACTACATGGTCGCTGCTAACTTTACATTAGGACAGCATGGTCGCTGCTAACTTTACATTAGGACAGCATGGTCGCTGCTAACTTTACATTAGAACTACATGGTCGCTGCTAACTTTACATTAGGACAGCATGGTCGCTGCTAACTTTACATTAGGACAGCATGGTCGCTTCTAACTTTACATTAGGACAGCATGGTCGCTACTAACTTTACATTAGAACAGCATGGTCGCTGCTAACTTTACATTAGGACAGCAAGGTCGCTGCTAACTTTATATTAAGACTACATGGTCGCTGCTAACTTTTTATTAAGACTACATGGTCGCTGCTAACTTTACATTAGGACTACATGGTCGCTGCTAACTTTACATTAGAACTACATGGTCGCTGCTAACTTTACATTAGAACTACATGGTCGCTGCTAACTTTATATTAAGACTACATGGTCGCTGCTAACTTTATATTAAGACTACATGGTCGCTGCTAACTTTACATTAGAACTACATGGTCGCTGCTAACTTTACATTAGGACTACATGGTCGCTGCTAACTTTATATTAAGACTACATGGTCGCTGCTAACTTTATATTAAGACTACATGGTCGCTGCTAACTTTATATTAAGACTACATGGTCGCTGCTAACTTTATATTAGAACTACATGGTCGCTGCTAACTTTATATTAAGACTACATGGTCGCTGCTAACTTTACATTAGAACTACATGGTCGCTGCTACTTACATTAGAACTACATGGTCGCTGCTAACTTTATTTTTAAGACTACATGGTCGCTGCTAACTTTATATTAAGACTACATGGTCGCTGCTAACTTTATATTAAGACTACATGGTCGCTGCTAACTTTATATTAAGACTACATGGTCGCTGCTAACTTTACATTAGAACTACATGGTCGCTGCTAACTTTACATTAGAACTACATGGTCGCTGCTAACTTTATATTAAGACTTCATGGTCGCTGCTAACTTTACATTAGAACTACATGGTCGCTGCTAACTTTACATTAGGACTACATGGTCGCTGCTAACTTTATATTAAGACTACATGGTCGCTGCTAACTTTACATTAGAACTACATGGTCGCTGCTAACTTTACATTAGAACTACATGGTCGCTGCTTACTTTACATTAGAACTACATGGTCGCTGCTAACTTTACATTAGAACTACATGGTCGCTGCTAACTTTACATTAGGACAACATGGTCGCTGCTAACTTTACATTAGGACTGCATGGTCGCTGCTAACTTTATATTAAGACTACATGGTCGCTGCTAACTTTATATTAAGACTACATGGTCGCTGCTAACTTTATATTAAGACTACATGGTCGCTGCTAACTTTATATTAAGACTACATGGTCGCTGCTAACTTTATATTAAGACTACATGGTCGCTGCTAACTTTACATTAGAACTACATGGTCGCTGCTAACTTTACATTAGAACTACATGGTCGCTGCTAACTTTATATTAAGACTTCATGGTCGCTGCTAACTTTACATTAGAACTTTACATTATTATTGCATTGTCGCTGCTAACTTTACATTAGGACTGCATGGTCGCTGCTAACTTTACATTAGGACAGCATGGTCGCTGCTAACTTTATATTAAGACTACATGGTCGCTTCTAACTTTACATTAGGACAGCATGGTCGCTGCTAACTCTACATAAGGACAGCATGGTCGCTGCTAACTTTACATTAGGACAGCATGGTCGCTGCTAACTTTACATTAGGACTACATGGTCGCTGCTAACTTTACATTAGGACAGCATGGTCTCTGCTAACTTTACATTAGGAGTGCATGGTAGCTGCTAACTTTGCATTAGGACTGCATGGTTGCTGCTAACTTTACATTAGGACAGCATGGTCGCTGCTAACTTTACATTAGGAGTGCATGGTAGCTGCTAACTTTACATTAGGACAGCATGGTCGCTGCTAACTTTACATTAGGACAGCATGGTCGCTGCTAACTTTACATTAGGACAGCATGGTCGCTGCTAACTTTACATTAGGACAGCATGGTCGCTGCTAACTTTACATTATTATTGCATTGTCGCTGCTAACTTTACATTAGGACTACATGGTCGCTGCTAACTTTACATTAGGACTACATGGTCGCTGCTAACTTTACATTAGGACTACGTGGTCGCTGCTAACTTTACATTAGGACTGTATGGTCGCTGCTAACTTTATATTAAGACTACATGGTCGCTGCTAACTTTATATTAAGACTACATGGTCGCTGCTAACTTTATATTAAGACTACATGGTCGCTGCTAACTTTACATTAGGACTGCATGGTCGCTGCTAACTTTACATTAGGACAGCATGGTTCGCTGCTAACTTTACATTAGGACAGCATGGTCACTGCTAACTTTACATTAGGACTGCATGGTCGCTGCTAACTTTACATTAGGACTACATGGTCGCTGCTAACTTTACATTAGGACTGCATGGTCGCTGCTAACTTTATATTAAGACTACATGGTCGCTGCTAACTTTACATTAGAACTACATGGTCGCTTCTAACTTTACATTAGACTACATGGTCCTGCTAACTTTACATAGAATGCATGGTCGCTGCTAACTTTACATTAGGACAGCATGGTCGCTGCTAACTTTACATTAGAAGTACATTGTCGCTTCTAACTTTACATTAGAACTACATGGTCGCTGCTAACTTTACATTAGAACTACATGGTCGCTTCTAACTTTACATTAGAACTACATGGTCGCTGCTAACTTTACATTAGGACTGCATGGTCGCTGCTAACTTTACTTTAGGACTACATGGTCGCTGCTAACTTTACATTAGGACTGCATGGTCGCTGCTGATTTTACATTAGGACTGCATGGTCGCTGCTAACTTTACATTAGGACAGCATGGTCGCTGCTAACTTTACAATAGGACAGCATGGTCGCTGCTAACTTTACATTAGGACTGCATGGTCGCTGCTAACTTTACATTAGGACAGCATGGTCACTGCTAACTTTACATTAGGACAGCATGGTCGCTGCTAACTTTACATTAGGACTGCATGGTCGCTGCTAACTTTACATTAGGACTGCATGGTCGCTGCTAACTTTACTTTAGGACTACATGGTCGCTGCTGACTTTACATTAGGACTGCATGGTCGCTGCTAACTTTACATTAGGACAGCATGGTCGCTGCTAACTTTACATTAGGACAGCATGGTCGCTGCTAACTTTACATTAGGAGCATGGTCGGCTGCTAACTTTACATTAGGACAGCATGGTCGCTGCTAACTTTACATTAGGACAGCATGGTCGCTGCTAACTTTACATTAGGACTGCATGGTCGCTGCTAACTTTACATTAGGACTGCATGGTCGCTGCTAACTTTACATTAGGACAGCAGGTCGCTGCTAACTTTACATTAGGAGGCATGGTGCTGCTAACTTTACATTAGGACAGCATGGTCGCTGCTAACTTTAATTAGGACAGCATGGTCGCTGCTAACTTTACATAGACTGCATGGTCGCTGCTAACTTTACATTAGGACAGCATGGTCGCTGCTAACTTTACATTAGGACAGCATGGTCGCTGCTAACTTTACATTAGGACTGCATGGTCGCTGCTAACTTTACATTAGGACAGCATGGTCGCTGCTAACTTTACATTAGGACAGCATGGTCGCTGCTAACTTTACATTAGGACTGCATGGTCGCTGCTAACTTTACATTAGGACTGCATGGTCGCTGCTAACTTTACATTAGGACAGCATGGTCGCTGCTAACTTTACATTAGGACAGCATGGTCGCTGCTAACTTTACATTATTATGATTGTCGCTGTAACTTTACATAGGACAGCATGGTCGCTGCTAACTTTACATTAGACTGCATGTCGCTGCTAACTTTACATAGGACTGCATGGTCGCTGCTAACTTTACATTAGGACAGCATGGTCGCTGCTAACTTTACATTAGGAGTGCATGGTAGCTGCTAACTTTACATTAGGACAGCATGTCGCTGCTAACTTACTTTAGACTACATGGTCGTGCTGACTTTACATTATTATTGCATTGTCGCTGCTAACTTTACATTAGGACAGCATGGTCGCTGCTAACTTTACATTAGGACAGCATGGTCGCTGCTAACTTTACATTAGGACAGCATGGTCGCTGCTAACTTTACATTAGGACTACATGGTCGCTGCTAACTTTACATTAGGACAGCATGGTCGCTGCTAACTTTACATTAGGACAGCATGGTCGCTGCTAACTTTACATTATTATTGCATTGTCGCTGCTAACTTTACATTAGGACAGCATGGTCGCTGCTAACTTTACATTATTATTGCATTGTCGCTGCTAACTTTACATTAGGACAGCATGGTCGCTGCTAACTTTACATTAGGACAGCATGGTCGCTGCAAACTTTACATTAGGAGTGCATGGTAGCTGCTAACTTTACATTAGGACTGCATGGTCTCTGCTAACTTTACATTAGGACTGCATGGTCGCTGCTAACTTTATATGAGGACAGCATGGTCGCTGCTAACTTTACATTAGGAGTGCATGGTAGCTGCTAACTTTACATTAGGACAGCATGGTCGCTGCTAACTTTACATTAGGACAGCATGGTCGCTGCTAACTTTACATTAGGACAGCATGGTCGCTGCTAACTTTATATTAGGACTGCATGGTCACTGCTAACTTTACATTAGGACAGCATGGTCGCTGCTAACTTTATATTAAGACAACATGGTCGCTGCTAACTTTACATTAGGACAGCATGGTCGCTGCTAACTTTATATTAAGACTACATGGTCGCTGCTAACTTTATATTAAGACTACATGGTCGCTGCTAACTTTACATTAGGACTGCATGGTCGCTGCTAACTTTACATTAGGACAGCATGGTCGCTGCTAACTTTACATTAGGACAGCATGGTCGTGCTAACTTTACATTAGGACAGCAGGTCGCTGCAACTTTACATTAGGACAGCATGGTCGCTGCTAACTTTACATTAGGACAGCATGGTCGCTGCTAACTTTACATTAGGACAGCATGGTCGCTGCTAACTTTACATTAGGACTACATGGTCGCTGCTAACTTTACATTAGGACGCATGGCGCTGCTAACTTTATATTAGGACTGCATGGTCACTGCTAACTTTACATTAGGACAGGATGGTCCGCTGCTACTTTATAATTAGACTACATGGTCGCTGCTAACTTACATTAGGACAGCATGGTCGCTGCTAACTTTATATTAAGACTACATGGTCGCTGCTAACTTTTATTAAGACTACATGGTCGCTGCTAACTTTACATTAGGACTGCATGGTCGCTGCTAACTTTACATTAGGACAGCATGGTCGCTGCTAACTTATATTAAGACACATGGTCACTGCTAACTTTACATTAGACAGCAGGTCGCTGCTACTCTACATTAGACAGCATGGTCGCTGCTAACTTTACATTAGGACAGCATGGTCGCTGCTAACTTACATTAGACTACATGGTCTCTGCTAACTTTACATTAGGACGCAGGTCGCTGCTAACTTAATTAGAGTGCATGGTAGCTCTAACTTTGCATTAGGACTCATGGTTGCTGCTAACTTTACATTAGGACGCATGGTCGCTGCTAACTTTACATTAGGAGTGCATGGTAGCTGCTAACTTACATTAGGACAGCATGGTCGCTGCTAACTTTACATTAGGACGCATGGTCGCTGCTACTTTTCATTAGGACAGCATGGTCGCTGCTAACTTTACATTTAGAGTGCATGGTAGCTGCTACTTTACATTAGGACAGCATAGTTGCTGCTAACTTTATATTAAGACTACATGGTCGCTGCTAACTTTACATTAGGACAGCATGGTCGCTGCTAACTTTACATTAGGAGTGCATGGTAGCTGCTAACTTTACATTAGGACAGCATAGTCGCTGCTAACTTTATATTAAGACTACATGGTCGCTGCTAACTTTACATTAGGACAGCATGGTCGCTGCTAACTTTACATTAGAGTGCATGGTAGCTGCTAACTTACATTAGGACAGCATGGTCGGCTAACTTTATATTAAGACTACATGGTTGCTGCTAACTTTACATTAGGACAGCATGGTCGCTGCTAACTTTATATTAAGACTACATGGTCGCTGCTAACTTTATATTAAGACTACATGGTCGCTGCTAACTTTACATTAGGACAGCATGGTCGCTGCTAACTCTACATTAGGACAGCATGGTCACTGCTAACTTTACATTAGGACAGCATGGTCGCTGCTAACTTTACATTAGGACTACATGGTCGCTGCTAACTTTACATTAGGACAGCATGGTCGCTGCTAACTTTACATTAGGACTGCATGGTCGCTGCTAAATTTACATTAGGACTACATGGTCGCTGCTAACTTTACATTAGGACTGCATGGTCGCTGCTAACTTTATATTAGGACAGCATGGTCGCTGCTAACTTTACATTAGGACTACATGGTCGCTGCTAACTTTACATTAGAACTACATGGTCGCTGCTAACTTTACAATAGGACTACATGGTCGCTGCTAACTTTACATTAGGACAGCATGGTCGCTGCTAACTTTACATTAGGACTACATGGTCGCTGCTAACTTTACATTAGGAACTCATGGTCGCTGTAACTTTACATTAGGACGCATGGTCGCTGCTAACTTTCATTAGGACAGCATGGTCGCTGCTAACTTTACATTAGAACTACATGGTCGCTGCTAACTTTACATTAGGACAGCATGGTCGCTGCTAACTTTACATTAGGACAGCATGGTCGCTTCTAACTTTACATTAGGACAGCATGGTCGCTGCTAACTTTACATTAGGACAGCATGGTCGCTGCTAACTTTACATTAGGACAGCAAGGTCGCTGCTAACTTTATATTAAGACTACATGGTCGCTGCTAACTTTTTATTAAGACTACATGGTCGCTGCTAACTTTAATTAGATACATGGTCGCTGCTAACTTTACATTAGAACACATGGTCGCTGCTAACTTTACATTAGAACTACATGTCGCTGCTAACTTTATATTAGACTACATGGTCGCTGCTAACTTTATATTAGACTACATGGTCGCTGCTAACTTTACATTAGAACTACATGGTCGCTGCTAACTTTACATTAGAACTACATGGTCGCTGCTAACTTTTATTAAGACTACATGGTCGCTGCTAACTTTATATTAAGACTACATGGTCGCTGCAACTTTATATAAGACTACATGGTCGCTGCTAACTTTATATTAGAACTACATGGTCGCTGCTAACTTTATATTAAGACTACATGGTCGCTGCTAACTTTACATTAGAACTACATGGTCGCTGCTAACTTTACATTAAACACATGGTCGCGCTAACTTTATATTAAGACACTGGTCGCTGCTAACTTTAATTAGAGACTACATGGTCGCTGCTAACTTTATATTAAGACTACATGGTCGCTGCTAACTTTATATTAAGACTCATGGTCGCTCTAACTTTACATTAGAACTCATGGTCGCTGCTAACTTACATTAGAACTACATGGTCGCTGCTAACTTTATATTAGACTCATGGTCGCTGCTAACTTTACATTAGAACTACATGGTCGCTGCTAACTTTACATTAAGACTACATGGTCGCTGCTAACTTTATATTAAGACTACATGGTCGCTGCTAACTTTACATTAGAACTACATGGTCGCTGCTAACTTTACATTAGACTACATGGTCGCTGCTACTTTACATTAAACTACAGGTCGCTGCTAACTTTACATTAGAACTACATGGTCGCTGCTACTTTACATTAGGAACATGGTCGCTGCTAACTTTACATTAGGACTGCATGGTCGCTGCTAACTTTATATTAAGACTACATGGTCGCTGCTAACTTTATATTAAACTACATGGTCGCTGCTAACTTTATATTAGAACACATGGTCGCTGCTAACTTTATATTAGACTACATGGTCGCTGCTAACTTTACATTAGAACTCTGGTCGCTGCTAACTTTACATTAGAACTACATGGTCGCTGCTAACTTTATATTAAGACTTCATGGTCGCTGCTAACTTTACATTAGAACTTTACATTATTATTGCATTGTCGCTGCTAACTTACATTAGGACTGCATGGTCGCTGCTAACTTTACATTAGGACAGCTGGTCGCTGCTAACTTTATATAAGACTACATGGTCGCTTCTAACTTTACATTAGGACGCATGGTCGCTGCTAACTCTACATAGGACAGAGGTCGCTGCTAACTTTACATTAGGACAGCATGGTCGCTGCTAACTTTACATTAGGACACATGGCGCTGCTAACTTTACATTAGGACAGCATGGTCCTGCTAACTTTACATTGGGAAAGCATGGTCTTGCTAACTTTCATTAGGACTGCATGGTTGCTGCTAACTTTACATTAGGACAGCATGGTCGTTTAAATTTTTACATTGGGAAAGCAGAGCTGCTAATTTTTTACATTGGACAGCTTGGTCGCTGTATTTACATTTTAGGACAGCTGGTCGCTCTAACTTTACTTTAGGACGCAGGGCGCTGCTAACTTTACATTAGGACAGCATGGCGCTGCTAACTTTAAATTTTAAAATTTTGCATTGTCGCTGCTAACTTTACATTGGACAGCATGGTCGCTGCTAACTTTACAAATGGGATTATTGGCCTTGGTCGCTGCTAACTTTACATTAGACGCATGGTCGCTGCTAACTTTTACATTAGGACTGAGGGTTTCCGCTAACTTTACATTAGGATTTATGGTCCGCTAACTTTCTTTAGGAATTTCAGGGTCGTGCTAACTTTACATTAGGACTGCATGGCGCTGCTAACTTTACATTAGGACTGCATGGTCGTGCTAACTTTACATTAGGACTGCATGGTCGCTTCTAACTTTACATTAGAACTACATGGTCGCTGCTAAACTTTACATTAGAACTACATGGTTTCGCTGCTAATTTTTACATTGGACAGCATGGTTCCGCTGCTAACTTTACATTAGAACTACATGGTCGCTGCTAACTTTACTTTTAAGATACTTTGGTCGCTGCAAAACTTTATATTAAGACTACATGGTCGCTGCTAACTTTACATTAGAACTATTGTCGCTGCTAACTTTACATTAGGACTATTGGTCGCTGCTAATTACATTAGGACTAAAAGGTCACTGCTAACTTTACATTAGAACTACATGGTCGCTGCTAACTTTACATTAGAAACATGGTCGCTTCTAACTTTACTTTTGGACTACATGGTCGCTGCTAACTTTACATTGGGGACTACATGGTCGCTGCTAACTTTATATTAAGACTACATGGTCGCTGCTTAACTTTACATTAGGACTACATGGTCGCTGCTAACTTTACATTAGAAACTACATGGTCGCTGCTAACTTTACATTAGGACTACATGGTCGCTGCTAACTTTACATTAGGACTACATGGTCGCTGCTAACTTTACATTAGAACTACATGGTCGCTGCTAACTTTACATTAGGACTACATGGTCGCTGCTAACTTTATATTAAGACTACATGGTCGCTGCTAACTTTACATTAGGACAGCATGGTCGCTGCTAACTTTATATTAAGACTACATGGTCGCTGCTAACTTTACATTAGAACTACATGGTCGCTGCTAACTTTACATTAGGACTACATGGTCACTGCTAACTTTACATTAGGACTACATGGTCGCTGCTAACTTTATATTAAGACTACATGGTCGCTGCTAACTTTACATTAGGACAGCATGGTCGCTGCTAACTTTATATTAAGACTACATGGTCGCTGCTAACTTTATGTTAAGACTACATGGTCGCTGCTAACTTTACATTAGAACTACATGGTTGCTGCTAACTTTACATTAGAACTACATGGTCGCTGCTAACTTTACATTAGTGATCCACTATATGATTCAGAACTTGTCTGTGTGTCTGTCCTCTGTCTGTTTCTCTCTTTTTCCCTTCTACCATCTATAACAATAACTTAATTTATGTAGATACGTATGTCTCATTATTTACAAAATTGGACTACATTTGCTGTCTTCCTTAGATGTGTGTGTGTTAAAAATTGTTGTTAGTGGCACACATAGTGCCTGTGGTGCCTCTCTCAGGACCCATGATGGATGTTATCCGGTCCCATCGTCTGTGAGATATATAGGTCGCTTAGTAGCCTCTTCACCTCCTCCTCGGTTGCATGGGCTGTATGTATCGTGCCCAGAACTAGATGGTGTACCCCACCTCTCCGTCTTTCTGGAGTGCTTTCTGTCTTCACTGTGTGTGTGTGTGTGTGTGTGTGTGTGTGTGTGTGTGTGTGTGTGTGTGTGTGTGTGTGGTGTGTGTGTGTGTGTGTGTGTGTTAGTGTGTGTGTGTGTGTGTGTGTTTGTGTGTGTTGTGTGTGTGTGTGTGTGTGTGTGTTGTTGTGTGTGTGTGTGTGTTTGTGTGTGTGCGTGTGTATGTGTGTGTGTGTGTGTGTGTGTGTGTGTGTGTGTGTGTGTGTGTGTGTGTGGTGTGTGTGTGTGTGTGTGTGTGTGTGTGTGTGTGTGTACTCACCTCATTGTGGTTGCAGGGGTCGATTTATAGCTCCTGGCCCCGCCAGGAGTGTGTTTCATTGTTTGGATGTTTCAGTTGGTGTTTCATTGTCTGGATGTTTGTGTGTGTCTCTTATCATATAAATGATTATTACAAAATTTATGTTTTAAAATTGCTTCTTTGAATTCTTATTAATTTAAGTAAATGAAAAATATCACCGCAGGTTCGAAAATGTTTGCGATTTGTGGGGTAAAGTTACCATCTGAGCCGCCAAGTTTGTCCACCACCTGTTAACGACAGCTTTGGACTGCACCTGTTGTAACCTCTTTATTTACTCTAATTTGAAATTTTACCATAATGGTAAAGAACAAGAAAGATAAATTGCATTAACTAAGAATAAAGAAGAGGAAACATTAAATGAAGTTTGGGCAGAAAAGACAAACCATGATGAAAATAGAAATTTCAAGAATATTAAACAAAAGAATAAGAAACTTTAAACTGTTATACCATCAACTTTATCAAGACGTCGAGGAAAACTTGACAAAAATACCATCGATACCAACAACAGCAAGAATATATGATAAAAGTTAACAATTTTAACAGCAGGAAGAACATAGCTTATATTAACATTCATTATTAACAGCTACCAGACAATATGTTATGTCAGTTATGATCAATAACAGCAACTTCAACTATAACAACAGTTATTACCAACAACAGAAAGATAAAAACAACAGCTAAGTACCTATCAGCACCAACATATTGTAGTAGCACCAACATATTATAGCAGCACCAACATATTATAGCAGCACCAACATATTATAGCAGCACCAACATATTATAGCAGCACCAACATATTATAGCAGCACCAACAGTCAGTAACACTTTACTTTATAATTTCTGGTTCACAACAGCTGCTGTACAACATTTACATTTTAGCTATAACTATTAATTTTGCGTTCATTTCGCTTGCATATCTGTCAACTTTATGTACTGTCTTTCAATAAATTGGTTTTAGAAGTTTCTTATTTTAATCATGCACACACACACACACACACACACACACACACACACACCCACACACACACACACACACACACACACACACACACACACACACACACACACACACACACACACACACACACACACACACACACACACAGGGAAGTGGAACAGAATTCTTCCTTCGTTATCCATGCGTGTTGTAAGATGCAGCTAAAATGCCTTGAGCAAGGAGCTAGTAATCTCTTCTCCTGTATATAATACTAACTTTAAGAAGAGAAACTATCCTTTTTCTATTTGGGTCACCCTGCCTCGATGGGATACTGCCGGTTAGTTGAAAAAAAAGAGAAATATGTGAGGAATTATGTGTATGAATTTCACAGGCAGAGACCTGAATTATTTCTTACACGTAATTTGTGGCAGGTACAACTGAAATAAACATGACATTTATTGATGTTAATTGAACCTCGGAGATAGGTGGGATTTAAGAGACACTATGTGGCACTTAACCAGCACACTCCTCCCACACTCACGTAACTTGGACCTATAATAAAATTATTGATTATTCATTTTAAACCAGTAACACTGGTAATTATGGTCGTTGATTGTATGGATATATTTAATGATTTGACCTCCTGAAATGGTTAATTGGAACTCAACATTTTCTATTATAGACTAGTGTATATAGAGACGGGGTAAGATTTCCCATTACTTTGATAATATTAACTCAGTAATTATGAATACCAAATTTTAGACATTAACTTAACACATCTGCTGTTTGTCTCATATTCTAAAAGACAGAAAGTAAGACATCGGCCAAAGTTACAATCTACTGTTTAATTATCATTTAATTATTAGTAGTATCATCTTTGATGTGGTTGATAGCCTGAGGAGGCATGGGAACCTGGCCCTAATTGCAAATGGGGACCTTCAAAAAGCCTTCGACAGCCTGTTGCACGACGGCCTAATATTCAAGCTTACCGACCTTCCGGACCACAAGTGGACCTTTCTCAGGATCATATTCTACTTATCAGGAAGGAGCATCATATCCACCTTTAATGGGGAGTCGGCAGACCCTTTCACACCGACAGCTGTAGTGCCACAAGGCTCGTGCCTTAGCCCTATACTCTTCAACATATACGTAAACGATCTCTCTCTGCCTGATCTCGAATGTACCATCACCACCCAACTTGCTGACGATGTTATTCATGTTGTATCATCTTCCCCATCTCGGGAATAAACAAGCGTAGAGACGGGTAATAGAGAAAATGGATGCTGAACTACGAAGTACAACCAACTGGGAGAAGATATGGAGAATCTCAACCAATCCAGAAAAAGTCCTCATCAGCACGATCGGTTGCGTTGCATCAACTATTGATAACAAAGGAGGTATCTCCACCAGAGGTACACCTATTACTATCAGAAACCCGAATAAGAATCTAGGATATGAGATTGACAGAATACTTCACTCTATATCTCACATCTCCAGTAATGTGAGACTATATGATAAGACCAATGCTTGAGTATCTGTGTGCCCATGTCACTAACTACAAAATCCAACATGCTTCGGCTACAAAGAGTCCAGAACAGTTACTCCACTTTATCACGGGCACCGGGTCGAGAGACGTAATAAGGATGGACGATCTACACATCCAAAAAAAGATAGCTGCAATAAATTTCGGGCTATACAATCTTAAAAAGAGTGAACTATATGACATTCGTGGACTCTATATACCAGACAGAGAAATCCCTCCCCAACCAACAAACACCACCGACTACCTGATCAACACACCTCCCCACAGAACCCAAAGAGTCCGACGCTTCATCCACAAACATAACTTCCCAAGACCGATGACACGAGTAATCTCCCAGAAGGTATAAAAGAATGGTTAACACCAGAACCATTCAACGTCTAACAAGGATAAATCCAGCCCAGTTAGTGGAAACCTACTTCAAAGAAATTACTCCTTACAATTAACCTTGTAACATCTGCAAACTTCCTATGGCAGAACACCACCTCGCAATCTGCTCAGCAGACCATCAACTTCAGGGAAGCAGCCAACTTCCATCAAGTGCCCTACAACCATCATCAACAGCAAGTGACCTGTAACCGACATCATGCACAAAAAAAAGGCATTTGCAAAAAGTATACCTCCTTCCAGCTCAGCAAAGTCCAAGTATACATCGGATATAACTGAGTGTAGCTTATGGGTAGCGAGGTATACACCCCATCCCATGAACTTTATGTATTCATGAATAATACAACACATACACACACACTTGTATCAAAATGTGCCAAAGTGGTTAGAAAACTAACCTTTATTACCCCATCTCTCCCCAACCACCCTTGTCCTATATTTCCACCCTAGCCCATCCTTCTTCCTTCCCCATCTAACGAAGGCTCTGATCATACCTTGTAACTTGTATATCTTAAGTCAATGTGTAGTAATAAGAAGAAACCAATTGAGGGAGAAAATGGGCATCAATTTCACCTGACAGTAGTTAGATGGAGTTTTACATGAAACTTTACACTCGCTGAAGAAGGAAATAAAAGGGAGGAGAGGGGAAAAGATGGACAAGAGGAGAAATATTATCTGTAGCTTAAAATTAAAAATAAATTGGAGGATGAAACGACGAAAATCTTAAAGAGGATTTGAAGAAAATCAGATTGCAGGAATTAGAGAGGGAGGGCAGCCCTTGTGGCTTAGCGCTTCTTTTTGATAATAATAATAATAATAATAATAATAATAATAATAATAATAATAATAATAATAATAGAGAGTGAGGGGAAAATATATTTTGAAGATTTATTCAGAGTTTACCAGACCGAAGTAGATGAGAAAACTAGTGAAGACAGACATAAGAATATAAGAAAGAAGGAACAGTACAGCAAGCCTAATGGCCCAGGTGAAGGTATGTTACAAAAAACGCGATTCTAAAAGCTTAGAGATCTCCAGTGAATACTAGAAAGGACTGCCCTTCTAGCATCCAGCCTGTTACTGGGTTTTCGTAACACGTAGTCAGTATCCTTGTCCAATTATCCATTAAAATTCAGTATGGTTCAATAGTGCTTTAGGATTACAACTGGTAGGCTACTAACTAGAGAAATTAAAATTTAATAAATTTATTAAGTCTAGAGGTATATTATCAAAGTAAATTAAATCACAGCAATCAAAATAAAATCAATCTCTCGAGTTCAATATTATTGTGCTGAAAGCACATATCACATTTATAATTCTTAAGTACCATCAGGTACATTAACATTTAATAAGATATTACAAATATGTACAAGTAAGTGTGTATGTGTGTAAGTGCTCTAAGTAGTTCACTATGTCCCAAGACTCGACTAGACTTAAACAAGTGACTGACAAAGTCCTCACATAAACTAACTTCTTGACCGACTGGCAACCAGAACAGTCTGCTTGAACAATGAAAAGAATGCTAAGCCCAATAGCCATACAATATCAAGCGACTGCGACACAGAATCAGGAACAAGGAGATAATATAACGACACTAAGTAGGGACCATCTGCAGATCCTCCACAAAAGTTACAAAACTCCCATACTACTGAATCTACGTTCAGCATAGGAAAAACGCGACTGTGACAATACACAGAAACCAGTACAAAATTAGGTCAGATGCTATAGCTAAGGACCTGAGATGTTCAGAGTGTCTATGTGACACACAACCTCAGTACAACGTCGAAAATCACAAAGTCTATACAATGTTCTGTGAACAAAGTTCTACAGAACTAACAAGAATAATGAGACAGACAATCTGTCAAACCACCAAGCGAGTCTCCGGCAGACTGACTACTTCACGAGAGGTGAGGACACCCCCCCTCGATCACGTGATAGCCCCGTGGACAGCGCAGCTCAGAAGCCGGCAGTATAACGAGCGACAAGCGATAATTACAGTAGTTTGACAATCAAGACTAACTGAGCACATTTTATATACATCCTAACAACATAAGCTACGTCAAATAATATAAGGCAATACATTTGCGATTTAGCTATTATTGCAAATATAAGCAATATAAAATTATATGAAAAGGTAATATACATTACATATATACATAATAATCATTGTAACCCATTCAGGGGTTGCAACAAGGTAGAAGGCCAGTTTTCCATTTATACACCTCAATCATATCCTCCCTAATTCTACATCTTTCTAGAGAGTGCAGATTCAGGGCCCTCGGTCTATCCTCATAGGGAAGATTTCTGGTACATGGGATCAACTTTGTCATCCTCCTTTGTACGTTTTACCATGCATTTATATGCATTCTATAATACGGTGACCAAAATTGTGCAGCATAATCTAAATGAGGCCTAACCAAAGACATATAGAGTTGAGGACTTCTGTTATTTATACTTCTTGATAAGAAGCCAAGATTCTGACAGCTTTATTGAGAACACATATGCACTGTTGTCTTGGTTTGAGATTACTGCTAACCTGAACTCATAAATCCTTTTCACAATTCGCAATATTAAGATCTACATTATTTAGTTTATATGTGGCATAGTTATTTTCCTGTCCAAAATTTAGAACTTTGCATTTGTCTGTATTAAACTGCATCTGCCACTTATCCAACGACTGCATCAGTCTATTCAAATCATCCTGGTATGCTGTAATGTCCTCATTAAAATGAATTGATTGGCCTATTTTGGTGTCATCAACAAATTTGCTTATGTCACTATTTATTCCCTAATCTATGTCGTTTATGAAAATTTTGTGAATAACAAAGGGGCCCAACGCTGACCCCTGTGGAACAACGTTGTGACATGCAAACCCCTTTGATTTTTCCCGTTATGCAAACTCTCTGCTGCCTATTTGTCAATCATGCCTCTGCCCAGGAAAAGACTTACTGAAGTCCATATACACAATATCATATTCAATTCCATGATCTTCCTCTTCAAATACCTTAGTGAAGAAAGTTAGTAAATTCGTACAACAGGAATACCCCTTTGTTAAACCGTGCTGAGATTCATTAATCAATTTATGCCTTTCAAGATGGCTATGAATTACTTCTGCACTTATTGATTCCTAATTTTTCAACTATTAAGGTAAGGCTTATTGGTCTATAGTTCGAAGCTAAGGACCTGTCACCTGCCTGATAAATAGGTATCAAATTTACCATTTTCCACTTGTCTGGCACAATGCCAGTTTGCAGTGATATATTGAAAAGATTAGCCAAAGGTATGCTAAGTTCCTCTTTACTTTCCCTTAAAACCCACGCAACCCTTGCCCATCCCCTCTTTTGATATGTCAATATGTGTGCCTCTCTTTTGACCAATGAGTTGTTTAAATTATTGCTAATTTTTTTTATTTTGGATTATTTTTTAAATCTAATTTTCCCCAACGGAACAAAAGTTAAACCTAACAGCTAGCACTATGCTCTGAAACATTTTCATATTGGGAACCACACCACCTACCTGACCCCGAGTCATGTCATCCCAATTTAACCCAGCCAGGTAATTTCTCAGTCCCATGAAGTCGGCCAAGCGAAAATCTGGGACAGAGACTTGACTGTAGTTATATGGGTAATGCCAGGATATATTGAAACTGAGTGATTTGTGATCACTTTACCAAGCTCATCATTAACCTCAAGATTATTAACTAGTGATTCTTTGTTGGTACGAGCCAAGTCAAGCAGGTTGTTTCCGCTAGTTGGTTCTGTCACAAACTGTTTTAAAAAGCAATCCTAAACCGTATCAAGAAAGTCGATAGACTGAAGATCAATTTGTCTAAAGTTAAAATCTCCCATTAACACAACATTTTCATATCTAGACGCCTTATGAATTTCGTCCCATAGCAGCCTACTGCACCCCTTATCAAGGTTAGGAGGCATTTGAATCACAACCAAAATTAATTTTTCATAACCCTCGAGAAACTGTAGCCGAACAGATTCTGCGACCGATGTTTCTAATCTTATATCTTGTCTACCACAACAATTTAAATTATCTCTGACATCACCACTCAACCATCTTTCCTGTTGACCCTATCAATGTATGTTGCATTCAGAAGGCATTTCTCTATCTTTCAAGTTAAACAAGGTTTCTGTTATATCTATGTCTATATTACCTACACTTGCAAGTAATCTTAACTAGTCTATCTTATTTCATAGTCTCCTACTATTAAGGGAGCTAGTCACTCGTTGCCCTCTACTTTCTCTCTTTGTTGAACAATCGTTTTGCCTTTACTAGCATCTTTATTTTAAATATTGTCTTTTAAACATATTCTTGGGGTATCCTTGTAATATCTGCGTTTTTTCATCCCTAGTACTGCTGCCTGATTGTTTCCCACAACCACCCATACCTCTATAATCTATCAGTTTAAATTCTTAGACAGGTTCTCAATGACCCCTCAATCAAATTGGCTAATACAACCACTCCAACCCCATACATATTACGTTTGCCATAGAGTTTTCCGGGTTATCAATGACTTGTCCCAATGATGGGGATTCACTGATTATCTATATCCTTGAAGAGAGGGAGTATACGGGACAGATAGTTACGGGGATTAGTATAGCATTATTATAGAAACGTTATAAAATAAAGTAATACATTGATCAAATAATAGCAGAAGTTAACACTTCTTCAAGAATCTCTGTAGGAATTTAGAAGTTGAGAGATCATGATAAATACCTCCATAGTAAATAAATACTTGAGATCCAGCATTTAATGAGACTTAAATAATTTATATACTACCAGATTCATTTTAACTACCAGTATAAAATTGTTATTTATCTAATGTTGGCTGTTTGAAATTCCTAAATATTATATTTAAAAAAGTGTAGACTACGATCACAATTAAATTAAATCAATAATCAATTTATACAAAGAGTTTACTGGGAAGATGACAATCACTGTATAAACGCCACTAATCTTTTCACCTAAGTTCTTTGTTGATAGTGTGTCATAATTTCTCCCCAAGTGCCCTGCAACGTGTTTATAAAGAACTGAAAAACTGTGCATGGAAAGAGATCTTATGGTTGACAGCAGTAAATATATTGAAGCCAATCAGCAAGTGTGAGTAGGAGCAACTGCCTTGTAGAACCTTCTAACTATAAAGTATGGATTCAGCTTATCCACCTGTAAATTTGTGTACCCTAGCTCAATATAGGTGTGTCCTCTGAATACACAAGAGTAGATTTTTCGGTACACCCAATTTCTAGACTAAGTTCAATTAAAATAATCAACATACATTAGAAATGCCTCTTCATCATGATGCTTTCTTTGAAGACTTGTGTCCCACGTTGTTTAGCGGCAATCACATTTTCTAAATTCACATACGTAGTTCTAAATTCATATAATTTTACCCAATTCATAGATATCATTTAATAATAATTGCATATATTTTGTACTCAACTCCTAAATATAAGTTAAAGGATTTATAATCTATTAAATAAATAAAGTAGACTTATCTAGCTTCTTAATCCGATTGGGTGCAAATTAATCACACCTTGTTTTTAATAAATTGTAAGTTTGCTTAACCCTTATTATTATATTCACGAAACCCGGTGAACCTACATGGTTGCAAAACAAAAAAAGGGTGAAGGGGTGTTAAAGAAGAATAAGGTAACGGCAGATCACACGAGCTATCAAGGAAACCTAGAGTTGGCGTAATAAATCCTTTTCAGTCATAAGTCAAAGTGCTTACCTATAAGCTAATTGTTCTTCACATTTTATGCTCTTTCTTTCTTAGATAATTCATTCCTCTCTTCATGGAAAATTACAATTTCTAGAAAACATCAAATTAATCGAATTTTTCACACTGACAGTGTTAGGAGATCGATGAAGTCGACTTTAACGACTCCCTCACTGACCATATAATTCCAGAGAGCTAAGCCTATAACATCTGTCTTTCATCATAGGTCTCCTACACATGACTGGTGTTGATTCCATAATATCTTCCGGTTCCTCTTTAAATTAGGTGTTGATACAAAATTGCACATTCGCATTTCAATATATTTATCAAACATTTTTAATGTAGAATTCGATAACTGGAATTATAAAGATAAACAGAGGAGCCTCTGTCTTCACCTGTCACACGGATACAAAATTTGGAAATGTTCTATGTGCATACTGCACGAAAGTTGTTGAATTGATGGACTGACCACATCGACTCAAGGTTGAGGGACTGATTACCTCATTCTCCTCCTGTTCTTCAAGATTCTCCTTTGTATGGACTGATGAAGCCACTGTGTGGCGAAACGTTTCCTCAATAAAGATACCCAAGAGTTGCACATGTGTCTAATTTATCAACATGTCGGTTCTCTGAACCATTCATCTACAACTTAAAACATATTTTCCAGTTTTCTTTTCTCATCTGAATTTTATTTAATATTTTCTTCAATTCGTAGTTCTCCACAATCTCATTTAATAAAATTGGTACAAATGGCAAAATGACATAGAATCATCTCAAATTAAATGTAAAATACTCTATATTAAGATAACTGCATTCATTGGTTATAGCTGATCAAAAGAGACATTCCTTACTTATTAAAGGGGAAAAATCTGCTTAATAATATTGGCAAATTTATATTTACACACCTGAAAATAAGTGATAAGCTGTGCTTTTGTAAATTCACTAATGTTAAAAGTTTAAAGTTTTGGAAACTGGGACTCATACCCCCATATGAGCGCCTACATGAGCGCCAGACTAGTTACCTGTGCTTCAGAATCTCTACAACCACGGTGCTGTAAACACCACCTCTAAGGCTGAGGGACTGATTACCTCATCTTTTGTATATAGTTCTTCTGTTTTCTATTTATGTCCTAGAATCTGTATTGATAAAGCCACTGGATGGCGAAACGTCTACAATAAAGATAACCAGATGTTGCAAAAGTGTCTTAACTGTCCTTGACTTGCACTTAACTCTCTGGCTTGGATCGCACTTATTATTTTGAATTTGTAGTAGTGTTGCCTTATGACAACACTCCTGCGCCCGGCTCTAGGCCTCTCCCACTTCTGGTACTGATTTCACTTTCAAAATTATTTAGTAAATTTTTTAGCCCTCGCCCTCTTTTCTGGTTTAGGCAGCTTGTATTTCACTTCCCCCACTTGTTCATGATCTCTAACACTTTTAATATCCCCCTAAAACCTTGGTAGACCAGAAAGAGCCCCAAAAACCCCTAACATGAGATGCTTTTTTTGTGTGTGTGGTGTGTTGTGTGTGTGTTTTGGGGTGTGTGTGTGACTACGCTCAACGGCCCTTTCCCTGACTCCTCAAGGAAATTTTCCCTGACTAAAAACCCCCAACTTCCCTGATACACTCACACAACCTTCCCTGATACACTCACAAACCTTCCTGACTACACTCACACAACCTTTCCCTGATACCTCACACAACCTTCCATGATAACTCACACAACCTTTCTACTACACTCACACAAAACCCTTCCATGACTACACTCCACAACCTTCCATGACTACACTCACAAACCTTCCTGAACAAATCACACAACCTTTCCCTGATACACTCACACAACCTTCCATGCTAACCCACACAACCTTCCCTGAAAAACCCTCACACAACCTTCCAAGGCTACCTCACACAACCCTTTCCCTGACACACTCACACAACCTTTTTTGATACACTCACCAACCCTTTCCCTGACTAAATACAAAACCTTCCCTACACACTCAAAAACCTTTCCCTGACTACCTCACACAACCCTTCCAGACTACACTCACACAACCCCCATGACTACACTCCCCAACCTTTTATGACTACACCACACAACCTTCCTGACTACACTCACACAACCTTCCTGACACACTCACCAACTTTAAACTACACTCAACCCAACCCTTTTTTGACCACACTCCCCAACTTTCCAGACTACACCACAAACCTTTCCCTGGGCTCACTCACCCAACCTTCCTTTACTAACCACCAAAACCCTTCCCTGACTCACTCACACAACCTTCCATGACTACACTCACCCAACCTTCCTTTACTACATCACACACCTTCATGATCACCAATCTTACACCTACAAACTCCTGCAAATTTTAACACCCAAACTCCTGAAACTTTCACCACAAACTCCCGCAATCTTTCACCCCACAACTCCACAATCTTACAAACAAACTCCCAGGTTTTCACTACAAACTCCCCGCAATCACCACCTTTTCAAACTCCCAATTTACACCACAATACTCCCCCCAATTTAACCTACAAACTCCTGAACTTTCACCACAAACCCTGAAATTTCCCCAACCCCAATACCCCGCAATCTGCCACCTGCACACCTGAACCTTTGTACTCCTCTCCATCTATCAGAGTGATTGAGTTTGGGGAGTCAGAAGTGATCATTACCTACCTTCTTATACTTAGTAATTACACAGAAATAAGTCTCTCTATCCCCTTGGGGGATGATTAAACATATTAAACTTGTACCCCTGACAGCACCTGAGCTTATGCAGACCACCCATTATCACATTCTTTTCCACACTCATTATCCTGGAATCTGCCACCTGCACACCTGAATCCTTTGTTCTACTTTATGTACCTACTTATTAATGTATAGGAATAAGACTCTCTATCCCCTTGGGGGATGATTAAACATATTAAACACATACCCTGTCAGCCCTAAGGTCATGCAGACCCCATCATTATCTCATTTTCCATGGTCATTATCCGGCAGTGTTTCTAGATCGACCAATATACACTACTCAGGCCTGTTGGCCCATACTAGGCAGGTCCTTTACAATTCATCCCACTAACAAACATTTGACCTACCCAATTTTCAATGCTACCCAAGAAATAAGCTCTGATGTGCAAGTCCCACTCAAATCCAACCCATCCCACTCATGTATTTATCCAACCTAAATTTGAAACTACCCAAAGTCCTAGCCTCAATAACCCAACTAGGTAGACTGTTCCACTCATCGACTACCCTATTTCCAAACCAATACTTTCCTATGTCCTTTCTAAATCTAAACTTATCTAATTTAAATCCATTACTGCGGGTTCTCTCTTGGAGAGATATTCTCAAGACCTTGTTAATATCCCCTTTATTAATACCTATCTTCCACTTATACACTTCGATCAGGTCTCCCCTCATTCTTCGTCTAATAAGTGAATGTAACTTAAGAGTCTTCAATCTTTCTTCATAAGGAAGATTTCTAATGCTATGTATTAATTTTGTCATCCTACGCTGAATGTTTTCTAACGAATTTATGTCCATTCTGTAATATGGAGACCAGAATTGAACTGCATAATCTAGGTGAGGCCTTACTAATGATGTATAAAGCTGCAGTATGACCTCTGGACTTCTGTTGCTTACACTTCTTGATATAAATCCCAGTAATCTATTTGCCTTATTACGTACGCTTAGGCATTGCTGTCTTGGTTTAAGGTTGCTGCTTACCATACCCCCAAGTCCTTTTCGCAATCTGTATGGTTAAGTTCTACATTATTTAACTTATAAGTGCTAGGGTTATGGACACCCCCGAGCTTCAGAACCTTGCATTTATCTACATTGAACTGCATCTGCCACTTTTCTGACCAAGAGTAGAGTTTGTCTAAATCCTCCTGAAGTTCCCTAACATCTACGTTTGAATCAATTATCCTACCTATCTTCGTGTCATCGGCGAATTTGCTCATATCACTAGTAATTCCTTCATCAAGATCATTGTATATATTAAAACAACAACGGGCCCAAGACTGATCCCTGTGGAACGCCACTTGTTACTGATCCCCACTCGGATTTAACCCCATTTATGGACACTCTTTGCTTCCTGTCTGTGAGCCATAATTCAATCCACGAGAGAAACCCTTCCCCCAATGCCATGACCCTGCTACTTTCTTCAACAGTCTTGGTGCGGAACTCTATCAAATGCTTACTAAAATCTAAGTAAATAATATCAAATTCTTTATCGGGTCCCAAAAGCCTCAAAAGCTTTACGAAGAAAGTTAATAAATTAGTTAGACAAGACCGGCCTCTTGTGAATCCATGCTGAGTATCATTAATCAAGCTATGCTTATCGAGATGGCTTCTTATAATCTCAGCTATAATTGACTCTAGTAATTTGCCTACAATTGAGGTCAGGCTTATTGGGCGGTAATTGACGGTAACGACTTGTCCCTGTTTTAAAAATAGGAATTACATTAGCCATCTTCCACATATCAGACACTGCACCTTTTGAAGAGATAAATTAAAAATATTAGTTAATGGGTTCACAGACTTCCATTTTGCATTCCTTTACAACCCCTTTAAAAAACCTCATCAGGACCCGGTGACTTATTTTGCTTCAGTCTGTCTATCTGCTGGCAATATAAACACAAATGCAGTATAATGTGATCCTTTATTGACTACGTTTCGCCCACACAGTGGACTTTTTCAAGTCACAAACAGAACTACCTGGGGTGAAGGAACGCGAGTATTTATAGTCCGGCTGAGGTCAGGTGAAGAATGCTGCATCTGATGATGTACCGAGTGGGGCTATAGAGTCATCAGATGCAGCATTCTTCACCTGACCTCAGCCGGACTATAAATACTCGCGTTCCTTCCACCCCAGGTAGTTCTGTTTGTGACTTGAAAAAGCCCACTGTGTGGGCGAAACGTAGTCAATAAAGGATCACATTATACTGCATTTGTGTTTATATTGCCATTGTGTCGGTATTTTATACCATTTATTTCCACTGTCTATCTGCTTCACAACCATTTCACTAGTGACTGTGATGTTACATAATTTATCTTCTTCTGATCCACTATAAAAATTAATTACCGGAATATTATTAGTGTCTTCCTGTGTAAAAACCGAGAGAAAATAATTATTTAAAATCGAGCACATTTCATTCTCTTTGTCAGTAAGATGCCCATAGTTATTTTTAAGGGGACCTATCTTATCTCTGACTTTTGTTCTATAGACCTGGAAAAAACTTTTTGGGTTAGTTTTAGAATCCCTAGCAACTTTAATTTCATAGTCCCTTTTAGCTTTTCTTATCCCCTTTTTAATGTCCCTCTTAATGTCAATATACTGATTCATAAGATGACCCTCGCCTCTTTGATACGCCTATAAATTCCTTTCTTATGCCCTAGTAGATATTTCAGCCTATTATTCATCCATTTTGGGTCATTTCTATTTGATCTAATTTCCTTATAAGGGATAAACGTTCTTTGAGCAGCATGTATTGTGTTCAGAAAACTGTCATATTGATAGCTCTCTTCGTTACCCCAGTCAACAGATGATAAGTGTTCTCTAAGCCCATCGTAATCTGCTAAGCGAAAATCTGGGACTGTTACTGAGTTATCCCTACTATCATACTTCCATTCAATTCTACATGTAATTGATTTGTGGTCGCTGGCAAAAAGTTCCTCTGAAACTTCTAAATTATTAACAAGGGATTCATTGTTTGCCAGAACTAAGTCAAGCAGGTTATTACCCCTTGTAGGTTCTGTCACAAACTGTTCAAAAAACAATCCTGAACTACTTCTAAGAAATCGTATGATTCTAAATTCCCAGTTAAGAAATTCCAATCAATATGACTAAAGTTAAAGTCTCCTAGAATTACTACATTATCGTGCCTTGTGGCCCTAACAATTTCCTCCCATAGTAGTCTCCCCTGGTCCCTATCTAAATTTGGGGGACGGTATATCACACCTAAAATTAATTTTTTATGCCCCTCTGAAATTCTATCCAAACAGACTCTGTATGTGTTACTTCAGACTTAATACCTGTTTTTATGCAACAGTTCAAGCGATCTCGGACATACAATGCCACCCACCCCCCTTCCCGATACTTCTATCTACTTGGAACAATTTAAAACCCCGAATGTGACATTCTGCAGGCATGTCCCGACTTTTTGAATTAAACCACGTCTCAGTAATGGCAAATACATCTATGTTACCTGCACTAGCAACTAGTCTCAACTCGTCCATCTTATTCCTAGCACTGCGACTATTTGTGTAATAAATATTTAATGACCCTCCTATCTCTTTACCTTCCGCTCCTTTCTGTTATTCCACTAAACCTATTACTGTCATTGTCAATTAGTGCCACTGGCTTTCCAATATCCTCCTCATTTTGCCTATTACTAGTTCTCCTAGTACTCATGTTACTACCCTGCGACTTCACAGTTTTCCCGCCAAAACCCATACCACTAACTATTCCTAGTTTAAAGACCTAACAGCTCCCTCCACTGCGTTGGCCAGTGCTCCCACCCCACACCTAGATAAGTGAACCCCATCCCTGGCATACATGTCATTTCTGCCATAGAAGAGGTCCCAGTTGTCAATGAATGTTACCGCATTTTCCTTACAGTATTTGTCCAGCCAGCAATTGACACCAATTGCTCTGGACAACCATTCATTTCCAACTCCTCTCCTTGGCAAAATGCCACATATGACAGGTTTGCCACCCTTCTTCCTAATTATCTCTATTGCTGACCTATACCTGCTATTCAGGTCCTCACTCCTACGTCTTCTAACATCGGTTGCCTCCCAGCACTGAGACAGATAATAGGATTGCTTCCCATTTACCGCTCAGATGTCATCCAGACGGCTAACAATATCCTTATCCCAGCACCCAGGAAAACATACTCTCTTTCCTCCTCTACTCCTATCCTTCAAACAGAAATGCCCTATCCATGTACCTAATCTGGCTATCCCCAACAAACAACCAATGTTTTTACCTTCCTTGGCGTTGGTCGTATGATGCTCCGAGTAGTCGACTCACATTCGCCAAGGTAGCCATTACACCACTTGTAGAATTCGTCATGAACGTTCTCGATGGTCTTCGTTGGGGTTTCTAGGGATGTCTCACTCACGTCTTCTGCCAATGCTTCCTTGGTGCTTCTTGTGGGCATTCCCAGACGCCCCCCCCCCCCCCAACAATCGACAGGTAGCACCGCGAAGTAGTGAGTGTTGTCCGCGAAGTTTCCACGGCAGTCTTCTGGTTTCTCGTTATTGTTTCTGCCTCTCCAACCGTTTCTTAATCTTCAGGCTTGCGTTCCATGTTGCCCGACCACTGACCAGCTCCTCTTAAACTGGGGACTCACAACAGGGGGGATTACTACGAATCCTCTTGTTCTCCTCCGTTAATTCGCCGTATTCCAGTTTAGGCAACTCTGAGTTCTTCCTCTCAGCTGCAATGGTAAAGCTGCTCAAGAGAGGCATCCTGGTTCAGGATTCACAGAAGGAGCACACAAACAGGTCTTCACAGAGCTAAGTACAACGTCACAACACTGGTGATAAGTACACGTCACACTGTTATGTACAAGGCCAATATTGTAAAATACGGACACTTGGATCCACTTCGAGGAACAGCGTGAAAACATGTTTTTGCCACAAGACGGGCAATGAAGCAGCAACTTCCACTTCTGGCTGTACCCCTTCTCCAGAACATCACTCCATTCTGAGATATTTATACCCAGGATGCCTCGAGTATGGAACACATTCGTACAGCATAATGATGTCAAACGAGATAAAGTTCAGTTGATCAAATGAAAATGCTGGCCAAGAGATAGCTCCCAACTTCATCCTGTTCCCTACTTGTATGCTCATAACTATAAAAATGCTTTCAAATGAGCTGTTGTAGGTAACAGCTCTTAGCTTGCCAATAAATGTTAGAAATCCTAAACCTGTAAATAGCTTGCCAATAAAACCTAGGGGATCCTTAATCTTGTCAAACCCGTGTGTAAAAAAAAAAAGAGAGATGAGAGAGAGAGAGTTGAGAGAGGAGAGAGAAGAGAGAGAGGAGAGAGAGAGAGAGAGAGAGAGAGAGACGAGAGAGAGAGAGGGAGAGAAGAGAGATGAGAGAGACGTGAGAGAGAGATGATGATGAGAAGAGAGAGAGAGAGAGAGAGAGAGAGAGAGAGCCGGAGAGACGAGAGAGAGAGAGAGGAGAGAGAGTAAGCAGGAAGGCTAGAGGAAAAGGGGTCATTAGTTGATGCAGCAAACGCATCGATTAAGAAATTATAATTCTTGCAAAGATGTGAAGAGTCAGAGACTAGGGAAAGGATAAATGCGAGTTTCAGGTGCATTGTTCAAGACGATTTGAAATAAAGCCTTGGAAGGTATTTGATAAACAGGATAATCGCTAATGAAATATTGGAGTGACAAGAAGGACGTGGTATACATGCAGCCTCAGAGGGACTCTTGTAAAAAAAGTGAACAAGAAGACGTGGTATCCATGCAGCCTCAGAGGGATTCTTGTTAAAAGTGACAAGAAGACGTGGTAATCCATGCAGCATCAGAGGGACTCTTGTAAAAGTGGACAGAAGACGTGGTTTCCATGCAGCCTCAGCAGGGGACTCTTGTAAAAGTGACAAGAAAGACGTGGTAATCCATGCAGCCTCAGAGGGACTCTTGTAAAGTGACACGAAAGGACGTGGTAATCCATGCAGCCTCAGAGGGACTCTTGTAAAAGTGACAGAAGACGTGGTTATCCATGCAGCCTCAGAGGGAACTCTTGTAAAAGTGACAGAAGAGTGGTATCCATGCAGCCTCAGTGAGACTCTTGTAAAAGTGAGAAGACGTGGTAATCCATGCAGCTCGAAGGGACTCTTGTAAAAGTGACAAGAAGAAGTGGGGTAATCCATGCAGCTCAGAGGGACTCTTGTAAAAAGTATGACAAAGAAGGCGTGGTAATCATGCAGCCTCAGAGGGACTCTTGTAAAAGTTACAAGAAGACGTGATGGTAATCCATGCAGCCTCAGAGGGACTCTTGTAAAAGTGACAAGAAGACGTGGTAATTCCATGCAAACGCAGCCTCAGAGGGACTCTTGGTAAAAGTTACAAGAAGTGACGTGGTAATCCATGCAGCCTCAGAGGGTCTCTTGTAAAAGTTACAAGAAGACGTGGTAATCCATGCAGCTCAGAGGGACCTCTTGTTAAAGTTACAAGAAGGACGTGTAATCCATGCAGCCTCAGAGGGACTCTTGTAAAAGAGACAAGAAGACGTGGTAATCCATCGCAAGCCTAAGAGGGACTCTTGTAAAAGTAAACGAAACATGAGGATGAAAACCTTGGTCTGTAACGTGTCTTTTCTTCCTGGTGTGTTGTAGCGCCTAGTCTACATCTCGCCGGCACCACTCAACCAGTCATCTATTGAGAAAATTGTAATAATGTGGTTAGAATTACCGACAATATGTTAGTGAAAGGACACAAGTCAACATAATGAGACATTTTAATTGTTGCAACGTTTCGCTCTCCAATGGACTTTGTCGAGCCATTACATACGGGACACTGAGGGTGCTAATAAGTATTAGAGTGAGATGTAAAAAAGCGTAATATAACTCGTAGTAGCTATTGTGTTAGCAGGTTGTATTGTTTGAAGAGTATTCTTGCTATACTTTCAGCAGATGCGAAGCGCAATTGTTCTTTTTTGTTTGTGTTAGAAATGGCGATTTAAGGGCTATTCACGTCATTTAAATCTGTTGGAAAATGGGTTTATTTAATCACAAGGTACATGTGTCCTTTGTATTTATTATCTTATAGAACATTGTACAACCTTTGGGTATCTTCACTTTAAAATAAAGATACCCAATATTGTCTTTCTCTCAAACAATTTATTCAGAATCACCTCTATGCCAAGAACTCGTATTCAGATTTTTTTCTTGATTAAAACCAAAACAGCCGTGTAGCAAAGAAGTGTTCTGGTCTCATACAGGTATTATATTAGCAGACGTCCGTATCTTATGGGCATTTCCGGTTTCCCACTAATTACCATCTTAATTTCAATGCCAATTAGTAACCTTTCCTCAGTTAGTGATGCTCTTAGACCTCCAGCAAATTTTCTGCGTAACTTACAAATTTTGTCCTTCCGTAGATCTTTCCATTTTCAAATCCCATTTCTAATTCGTCCTCTCGCACGCTAAAACCAAATTCCAATGACCAAGCTCTTTTTTCTTTACCTCCAGTCAAAGTTTACATTGTGCTAATCATTTCTTAATATAGTGAAAAGTTATTCAACTCAGGTGGATGTTACCCGTGCATTACTAGGCCTTAAATTTCAATACAGATCATTAATAAGGGATACAAACCGCAATTTCCCAGCATTATAATCTTCGATAGACTGTAAGTACGAATTCCTTACTTATTGTTTTCAGGTTGTTAATCTCACACGGGTTGGCTCATCTTGGCCCGCTGGTAAGTAAGTTTATTCGGTATACACAATAGTTACATAGATTATATGGAACGGTTTTTGTAAGCTTAAATTGGCGCCGAGGGTTCTCGAATTAGTGTACAGATTCGTCATGGGAATTTAGCATCAATCGGTTTTAAGCAGGATGGGTTTGGTAAGGGAGCGAATTGCTACGTTGCGGTCTAGAAGATACTGTTTCATGCGGTTTATTTTTGTGAAAACATTGGAGAGGTTCGTACGTGTTTGGGGAGGGTTTGAGGGTTTCTCAGTGGCGGGATGAGCAATACTGTAAGTGGTGGCTGATTTCCTTATATCTCATGGGGTTTGAGGGAACGAGGGAAGCAGTTTAGGGTTAAGGTTGATTGCAGCGGAGGATTTATAGAACGTCTTGTAGGAATAGACTTCTTTATGGAGGGGAGGTGGGGTACCGTTTTTCCTGCAATCTATAGGAGTCTTACAGTACAACGGTTACTGCGACTGAGAGAGGTTAAGGCAGCGAGGGGTTGGACTATCATGTGGTAGCACCCTAAGGTATTGTTCGAACTTTATGTGGAAGGCGGGAGTTAATGAGTTGTTGTGTTAGACAAGATATTAAATTAGAAGCGTCAGCCACTGAATCTGTTTGGTTACAGCTCTCGAGGGCCGAGAAAACTGATTTGGGTGTGATTTACAGGGCCCCCAAATCTTGTAGGGAGTGCAGTAACTTCTATGGGACGAAACTTTACGCCCTAAGGCATTCTAATACGTCTCACTCTGTCTGTGCTAATGGGAGATTTCAATTATAGACAGATTGACTGGGAGACATTTGACAGGAAATTTAGAGTCGGGTACTGTCTTGATACGCTCCAGGATTGTTTTTTTTAAAACAGTTTGTGACGAGCAACTAGGGAAAAACCTCCTTGACTTGGTTCTTGCCAGTAAGAGGAAAAACACTAATTATAATCTTGAGGTTTAATGATGAGCTTGGGCTGGAGAGTGGATCACAAATTCACTCAGTTTTAAACATATCGTGGAATTCCCTAATAATTGGCAATCACGTCTCCGTCCCTGACTTTCGACTTGGGCTGATTTCATTGGACTGAAAAATTACTTAGGTGTTGAACTGGAATGACCTGACTGGGGTCAGGTAGGTGGTGATGGTTGCCGTTATGATGCTTTCCAGGGCATAGTTCTAGCTGCTCAGTCAAAATTTGTTCAAATAGGGAATCAGATCAAACAAAAATGATCCTAAATGGATGAACAATAGATTAAAATATCTGATTGGTCAAAAGAGAGGCATTTATAGGGCAAAAATCAAAGAGGAGGAGGGCCAATAAGAAATCGATATATTCGTTAAAGAAGGAGAAATAAAAAATGCGGAATTAGAAAAGCAAAATAGAGATTATGATGTTAAAGTTGCAAGAGAATCGAAGACCTAACCAAAAGGATTCTTTCAGGTATACAGAAGTAAGATCAGGGACAAGATTAGGCCCACTCAAAAGTCATCGGGTCAGCTCACTGACAGTGATAAGGATATGTGTAGAATTTTTAACAATACATCCTCTCAGTTTTTACACAGGAGGATACCAGCGATTTCCAGTAATGATAATTGATGTAGGAACAGGACGATAATAAAATGTGCACTATTAGGGTCACAAGTGACATGGTCCTTAGGGCAAATAGATAAATGAAACCTTAACAAATCCCCAAGGGCCCTGGGTATGAACTGTAGCAAGGGTTTCTAAAGGAATGTAAGAGGAGCTTAGCACACCTTTGGCTAATCTTTTCAAAATATCACTACAAACTGGCATGGAGCAGATAAGTGGAAAATGGCAAATGTGATACCTATTTCAAAAACAGGTGACAGGTCCTTAGATTCGAACTATAGGACCAATAAGCCTAACCTCCATAGTGGGAAAATTTATGGAATCAATAATTGCCGAGGCAGTTCGTAGCCACCTTGAAAAAGCATAAATTAATCAACGAATCTCGCATGGTTTTACAAAGGGGCGTTCCTGCCTTACGGAAATTTTTTAAACTTTTTTCACTAAGGTATTTGAGGAGGTAGATCATGGTAATGATGATATTTGTGTATATGGACTTTCAGTAAGGCTTTTGACAGGAGTCCCAATTCAGAGACAATTGAGGAAAATTAAAGACATGGAATAGGAGGAGAAATTTTTTCGGATAGAGGCATGGTGACATATAGGCAGCAGAGAGTTTGCATAAATGGTGGAGAAATCAGAGTGGGGAAGCGTCACGAGCGAGTGTTCCACAGGGGTCAGTTGTTGGGCCCCCTGACTGTTCACAATCCTACATAACCGACAATAGTGAGGGCATAAGAGCGACATCGGAAAGTTTGCCATGACACCAAAAATAGCCGTCGAATTCATTCTGACGAAGGACATTCCGAGCACTCCAGGAAGATTTGAATAGAATGATGAGTGGTCGGAGAGAAGTGGCAGATGCAGTTTAATATAGACAAATGAAGTTCTAAATGTTGGACAGACAAAACCATGCCACATATAAACTAAATAATGTAGATCTTAATATTACGGATTGCGAAAAAGATTTAGGAGTTCTGGTAGCAGTAATCTGAAACCAAGGAAACAGTGCATAAAGTGTTCGCAATAAAGCTAATAGATATCTTGGCTTCATATCAAGAAGCATAAATACATACGGAGTCCTCAGGTTGTTCTTCAAACTCTATACATCCTTGGTTAGGCCTCATTTAGATTATGCTGCACAGTTTGCGTCACCGTATTACAGAATGGATATAAATTCTCTGGAAAAATGTACAAAAGGAGGATGACAAAGATGATCCAAGTATCAGAAACCTTCCCTATGAGTGCTAAGGGCCATGTAACTGCACTCTCTAGAAAGACGTAGAATTAGGGGGGATATGATTGAGGTTTTATAAGTGGAGACAGGAATAAATAAAGGGGATGTAAATAGTGTGGATGAAATTATCTAGCTAGACAGGACTGCGCAATGAGAGTGTTTAAGTTGGAAAAATTACAGATTCAGGAGGGATATAGGAAAGTACTGGTTTTGGTAAATAGAGTTGTGGATGAGTGGAACAAACTCCCAAGTACCGTTATAGAGGCCAGATCGTTGTTGTAGCTTTTCAAAAATATGTTGGATAAATACATGGTAGTGTGGGTGGGTGTGAGTTAAGTTGGACCTGATGCTTGTGCTAACCAGGGGGGTCTCGGTTGCCGTTGTTCCTCCCTTAATGGTCAATGTGACCTGACCTGACTGGTTGGGTGCATTGGCTTAAGCCGGTAGGGACTTGGACCTGCCTCGCATGGGCCAGTAGGCCTTCTGCAGTGTTCCTTCGTTCTTATGTTCTTATGTTCTTATGTGTTTTGTAGTTGTGGTAAGTTACGTGCGCTTGAGAGTGTATGGATGTGATGGGGTTGTGCGACTGAGATCTTGATTTGTTCGAAGTCTGGTCATTAATCTAAACAAGACAGAAACAAAATAATATTTCGGTATCTGCTTTTCCTTTTGTGAAACTGGACCATGTTCCCGGATTGGGCCGGGATTTTACCTCTTCTTTTGTGATGTTTTTGGTGACGTAGTGATGTCTGTTGGGACTTTTCTCGGGGTTCTCTGTCATGTGTACACAGATTGTCATGCTGATATCAGCCACCAATAGTTTAGTGATTAATTGCCTTTTTAGGGAATTATTATAAGCATTTCTAATTGGATGTGTGAGAAAAAATTTGTCTTATGTATATCCTTTTGTAAAATCGACCACCATATGAGGTTCGTCGTAATTTTTATGACGGAGGCGCAATATTTCAGCATACCTAAGATTGTATCATGTTAAAGGTGTTATCTCAAGGATTTTCTCCCTATATGTACGTCACTCCATGAAAGAGCAAACCCTTATTGTTCGGGAAACGTTTAGAAGTTGCATCGCTAGTTTTTTTATTTTTTTTTTTTTTTTGGGGGCGTGGGACGTGTGTTAGTCCATTTTTGTCTTGTTTTGAACCTTTTTTCAGGGGTTTATAGCATGTAATTTTATCTCTTATGAATGTATATAGGCTATGGTGGTCAAATGAGCACTTTTACTCATTCTCACTTACACCTTTCGAGTTGACCACCTTGGACAACGGTATACAGTTGGGAGAGGCTGGGCCGCCAGTGTTTTGCAAATTAGTTATTTTGTCATATGAAACATGTGGGTTTCATATTTGATTTGGGAAGGCAGTGTAGCGGGTTCAGGCTGGGGTAACGGGGTGTTTTATTCCATGTTGTAGTGTTCATACTTTTAGTTTTGTGAAAATTGCTTATGCTTAATTGGCGATAGGGTAGTACTGTTTTGGTTTGTACTGGTTTTTTGTGCAACAATTAGGTTTCAACAACAACAACCAAAAAAAGGGCCCTAGTGAACGAATAAGTAGATTGATGGTGAGCTTTTGTTTTAGGTAAATTTTATTCGTACATCTGTAACATCGTTCACTTGGGTTCTATACAGTAAGGTTTGCTACTGGAATATATATAAACTGGGTTCAACAAGGTGCATTGTGTCTCCTAATTAAGGTTTTCAATGGAAGGTGTTAATGGTAATCCATGGGTATGGTTCTTGTGGAAAGGGGAACAGTATCTCGACAGGGGGGGGGTGAGTCGAAGTTATCTAAATTCGACCTGTATGGCCCATACACATATGGGTGTCATAATGATTGTACGTGTAGTGTTAGGATCTTACAATTGATTCCATGTCATAATATATTGTATTACCTCATGCAGTGTATAGGTGAAAAGTTTTTGTATTACACGCTTGGAGTTTGTTTTTCTGTACCTGATCTATCTGAATATGGAGTTTTTAAATAAAATATAAAAAAAGTTGCATAGATTATCACACATAGAAGCATATGTGTACGAGAACTCTAGGACAATAACCCAGAAGTTACTTATTTAATTGGAAGTCTTGTCACATAGTTGGCTACAGTGCAGGGTGAATGGTTTAGATATCCTAAAATAAATGTCTCTCTCTCGTTTTGTTGAGTCACGAGAAGTGTTAATACCACCAACCTGGAACTGAAACCACAGCAAGCTAGTTGTTGGTTGTTGCCAAACTGAAACCACAGCAAGCTCTTGTTGTTGCAAACTGAAACCACAGCAAGCGCTTGTGTTGTGCAAATGAAACCACAGCAAGCTCTTGTTGTTGCAAACTGAAACCACAGCAAGCTCTTGTTATTGCAAGGCGTTGGTAACAACTACGACTGTCTCGTCCATGAACAACCCCATCTGGCCTTGATTTCTTTTCTCCCTTCCCCCAAACTCTGTCCCACCTCCTAACCTCGGTAGTTCATCCCTCACTCACGTCCTGCCACGTATACGCAAATTCTTTGGTAACTTTGGGACAAAGTTGGGCATATACATAGGTGGTTTTGATAGGGACCTGCCTTATATGGACCAGAAGACCTCCTGCATTATTCCACCATTCTTATGGACCAGTAGGCCTGCTGCAGTGTTCCACGATTCTTTTGGACCAGTAGGCCTGCTGCAGTGTTCCACCATTCTTATGTTTCTCAGAGCCTTTACCCCTCTGCTCTTTACCCCACTATATTCATCCCTTCATTCGCACTCTCCCACATCTTTTCCACGTGCAGAACCTACACCCACACCTTCAAACCAATTGGTACTTTAGCTCCCACGCGTTACCTCCTAGATCTTCCAACTTTTTCCAACGCCTTCCCCAGATGTAGTCCATTAATCACTCGTGATCCTCTCAGACCCTCGCTTCCCTTATGGTACAGGTTCCCGAATTTCTTTTGGGATTTTACGTAAAACATAATTGTGTACAGCGAAACTACTCACTAGTCTTGAAAGTCCACAGACTCCGGAAAAAAAACACCTTGGTCGTTCTAAGTCATAAACGTGCTAACATAAACAATGCACTTGTAGCTGACTACCGGGGAGCAGAGGACAATACTGATAGCGAAGATAGGACACTAGGCCAAAAATGGCGTGATGGTGGTGTAGACAATGGGAGTGTGGTTGTCGTTGCCGGGCTCTTGGTGACAATGCTGTCACTTGCGGTGTTGCCAGCCCGCTGGTAATCCTTACCCGTTTTGCATTATTATCCAACTTAAAAAAATGATCCTACAAATTAGATTTTAATTTTTTTTAAGAAAACTAAAAATAATTTGTTATGAATAAATATTTACTTTCATAATTTACCTTACATAATTTTGTGCAGTTTTTATTTATATGTTTACTGACTCTATTATTACGAGATTTTTTTTTTTTTTACCACATTTGAAGGTAATTTTCCCTAGGGTAAATTACCTAAAATGGTTTCCTTCCAGTCTGTTTCGTTCAAAAGCCCATCACTCAAATTTCTTTCCCAAGACCAGCTTACTCTTAACAACACTCTACCCCTTCTTTCCTCTCGGTAGTCCATACCTCCACTCATGACCACCTAGATCGTCCACCTCCTTCGTAGACTCTGTATTCCCACTCCATCTTCCGCGAACCTCCAACTCTCAGAGGATCTTCCCTCCTTCTTCTTTCTTCTGAACTTTGATTAGATTTCGAGAGAAGGAGAAGTTTTTGGGCCTTCCATGAGTAACGGAAAGAAAAAAATTGCATATTCTTTTGCGACAGCTTTCATTAGGAATAAATCTTACGGCACGGCATTATACATTGTGTAAGTAACTCAGTTTAATATAATCTACAGGCGCATGTACCCCTTCATATATAACCCGAAATCTGTACTCGAATGGGGATGTACTGTTAAAGTAATGATTCTGCGTATATAATCTCGCGATCATGTGCTCCTGCATAAAGGACTCAATGTCTATAATTTCACGGAAATGTACTTTCGTGCGTAAGCATGTCTGCGAAAATACCCCCAAATCCCTAATAAGATGGCATGTACTCTCTCGTGGAGTGACCTTCATTTTATCAGTTTCACCTGCAGTACTCCTTCGTGGAGAAATCCAGCTTTTATAACGCGGGACAAGCGAAAAAACATTGTCGGCTGGCATGAGGTAAATGCCATTATCTTTATTAACTCGAATAAGGAGAATCCAAAATTTATAGTCAGAACTAACTCGGCACGTCAAGTATTTTAAAGTATCTTTTTTTTCATAAATTCTTCGGAAAAATCAGACACACTCAAAATTCTCGCAACATGTTGTATGTGAATACTGTTGAGCCTGTAAGCGAGCTTGTCACAACACTTAAAATACATATGCCTTTTAAATTAAATATGGTGGACTTGTATTTTTTCCGGCATTGTCTAATAAAATTTTTAGACATTTCACAGTCAACATCAAGAAGTTACAGCACATACACAGCACATAGCCAAATCTGGTGTTTAATTGTCCAACGTAATCTCTAAGGCTTGTACTTCCGAGTAGTAATTAACCCCGTGTTTATAATCACACGACAAAGATTCCCTGTGTACCCATTTCACGGTCAATGAACCCCTGAGTAGGTAAACTTCGTCTATAATCTCACGAGTCATGAACCCTTGCGTACGTAAATTAATGTTTATAATCACAAGGTCATGAACCCTGGTACGTCAACCCATGTCTATATTCGTCGTCATCTGAACCCCTGCGTACGTACCCCCGTCTATAATCTCAGGGTCATCGAATACCCCTGCGTACGTAACCCCGTCTATAATCTCAGGGTCCCCAATATTTATTGTGAAACCCTGCGAACGTAACTCGTCTATATCTCAAGTCATGAAGCCCTGCATACTTAACCCCGTCTATAATTCAGGGTCATGAAGCCCTGCTTACTTACCCCGTCTTTAATCTCAGGGTCATGAAAGCCATGCATACTTAACCCCGTCTCCGTCTATAATCTAGGGTCATGTAAAAACTGCTTCAACACCACATGTCATAACTGTCGGACATATACGTTGCGTAAGTCACAAAATGTTTGGTAATTAGTTCCAACGTGTCCCAGTTATTTAATTACTTCATTTGCATGAAAGTATACAGTTGTTTAATAAATGGCGACTTGGTTCCCGCTTTCTTTGTATATAATATGGAAACTTTTATCAGAATAATTGTTGCTTTATGCCACAGTTTATGCGAGCATAAAGTTCCGTGCTTTATTATCCCATTAAAATAAAAAATAATTACAGAAGGAAAACACTGCAGCAGGCTAACTGGCCCATGCGAGGCATGTCCAAGTCGCCCTATGGCTTAAGCATGAACTATCCTAGTCAGGTTCCAGGTCACATCACTTATGGAAGGAGCACGGCATCAGACCTATTTTGCACAAGCCTTGTCAGATCTCCCACTCGTACCCACCCACACCCACTCATTGTACCTATACAACCCATTTTAAACTACACAATGATTTAGCTTCTATGCACGGTTCTGTCTTGGCTAGGATTTTTTTAGCAGCTATTTACATACCCTTTATTTACTCCTGTTTTCCATTTATACACCCTCAATCATATCTTCCTAATTCTTACGCTTTCTAGAGAGGTGCAGATTTTCAGGGCCCTCAGTCTATCCTTCGATTGAGGGAAAATTTTCTGATACAGGCGATCAACTTTTATCATCCTCCTTCTTGTACGTTTTCCAGTTCATTTATAGTTATTTAGTAATACGGTGACCAAAACTGAGCAACATAATCTAAATGAGGCCAAACCAAGGATATATAGAGTTGTAGAACAACCTGATGACTCCTATTATTTATGATTCTTGATATGAAGCCAAGGATTCTGTTAGCTTTATTGCGAACACTTAAACACTGTTGTCCTGGTTTTAGATTACTGCTAACCAGAACTCCTAAATCCTTTTCGCTGTCAGTAATATTAAAAGATTTACATTATTTAGTTATATGTGGCATGGCTATTTTTCTGTCAACGTTTAAAACTTTGCATTTGTCTATATTAAACTGCATCTGCCCACTTCTCCGACCACTGCATCAGTCTATTCAAAATCTTCCTGGAGTGTTTCTAATATCTCATTAGAATGATTATTAGGCGGTCTATTTCGGTGTCATCAGCAAACTTGTTTTATGTCGCTGTCATTCCCTCATCTATATCGTTTATGTAAATTAGTGAACAACAGAAAGGCCCTGTGGAAAATCCACTTGATGAAGCACCCCACTTTGATTTTTCCCCATTTATGGTCAACCAACGCCTTACCAGGGAAATTTTTTTTTCTATTTCCTCAATAGCCTCTGATGTGGAACTCTGTCCATATTCTCTGAAGTCCATATACACCAATATCATACACATTACCTTGATCTACCTCCTAAAATACTTGTGTGAAAAAGTTGGAAGATTCATAAGGTAGGAAACGCTCCTTTGTAAAACCGGTCTTCATAGGCCACATCTGGTTTGTGGGTCTTCGGTTGGTAGGGTTGGTAGGGACGAGGCGCAAGTGCTTTTTTGCCTTCTGATTCCCTGAGTTGCAGTTTTTTGCGCCTCGTCCACTACAACCAAGTCAGCAAGGATTAGGGTTGTAGGAACCCATAAACATAATGTGCCTAAGAGACCGATTACATCTGATATTGGTAGCGCCCCACACAGGCTAGCAGGGGATTTGGCGAAATATTTATCGAAACTTCACCAATGTTCCAGTTGATCAAGCCATTGATCATCTTCGCAAAATGATTAACGATGATACATAGTTACCTGTACCTTGTCAGGATTTTGTGAACCTTGTCGAACTATGTGCTCGTTATAACTCTTATAGGTTCGAAGGCAATAAGTATAAACAACTATTCGGGCTAGCCATGGGCTCACCCCTGAGTGCAGTACTATCCAATTTATATATGAAGGACCATTATAGTCCAGACGGATCCTCAATTACGTTGGTCATTGTACCCAAAAATCCAGTTTTCCGTGACATCCTCAGCACCATCAACACTCTGGAACCTACCATTAAATTTACACCAGAGGAGGAGAAGGATAACCATTTACCATTTCTCGACGTTTTCCTACTCAATGATGAAAACAAACTTTCTTTTAAAGTCTACCGTAAACCTACATACAAGAACGATCTTCTACATATCTTCTCTCACCATCACACCAGAACTAAAAGAGGGGTAGTTGCAGGCTTCTTTCTGAGAGCCTACAGAATTTCCAGTCCACAGTTCCTCGAAGAATGCACATACATCACATTCTTTTAGTTCACTACACTTCCCCCTACACTTCATACGTGACTCCAGGAAACGTGCAGCACGAATCAAGTCGAAGAAAAGCCTCCAAGTTACGGTCAGCGACGTTGCAACTAACGTTTCAAGAATTTTTGACAGAAAATTAGTTAAATATCCATCAGCTCTTCAACTATTATTAGAAACCTTGTATATAAAAAACAAGAATGACTCTGGCACGAGTGCAAGAAACAGCGCGAGTGGGGGAAACAGCCAGTTCTCTGGACATTAGGATCAGAGAACACAAAAATGCTTGCAGCAATCATGACCGCAAAAATGCGTGTGTTCTATATATACTAGTCGATCCTCATGAGATTCAGTGAGGCTAGACTAGTAATCAAGGAAGACGATTTAAGACGACCAAAGTGCAAACAAGCTACCCTAATTGTAGTTGGTAACACTATCCATCAAAAATCCGGTTGTTACACTATCTGATTGCTGATCAACAGGATATTACCCATTCTGGAGACTACTGTAACATGATGTCAATAGGTACTTCTCTAACCCAACAACGTCTCACCACTACTATTACTACCAGCAGATACAGATACTAATGCCGGAAAAAAAATGCCCCCCCAGTACCAACAACACCACCAGTCCGATGACATTCTTCTTTGCAAATATACAGGGTCTAAAGCCAGCAACAAACAACAAAATACCTTTCATCCGTGGACTGCTTGCAGAGGCAAAGGCCATGTTCGCGGCTTTCACTGAGACCCACATAAAGGATCACTTGGACAACGAAATATGGATCCCAGGTTACAACCTATACAGATGTGACAGAGTGAACAGGCAAAAAGGGGGGGGGGGGTGGCTGTACATTGCAGAGTCACTTGTTTGCACAGAACTGCTTAATGCCTCAAATGATGTAGTGGAAGTTTTAGCAGTAAAGATCGAGAACCAAAACCTAGTCATTGTGGTAGTCTACAAGCCTCCGGCTGCAACATCCCAGCAGTTCCAGGAACAGCTGTTAAAAATTGACCACTGTCTGGAAAATCTTCCAGCTCCTGCACCCAACATCTTGCTCCTGGGGGATTTCAACTTAAGGCACCTAAAATGGAGGAATATAGCAAATAATATTGTTGCAGTAATAATACCAGGAGGCAGCTCTGATGAAAACTCACACTCACACGAGCTTTTAAATCTCTGCACAAAATTCAATTTAAACCAGCAAATAATAGAGCCTACTATCATGTGGGAGTTCGACACGTGGATTAGGTAAGAAATACTCACGTAGGCTGGTAGTACGTATAATTACAGATAAGGTGTGTAACGCCCGCAGCCGTACCTATCTCCTTGCTCACACTCGTATCACTGACTGACCGGCCGCCCACGTACCCATATGTGAGAGGGTCTTTGAATACTGTCAGGTCAGCTCAATATGAATAGACAGTGACTCAGGCAGAGACGGTTGGTCGTGAGTCAACTGGCACAGTGGTTACTGGTAACTGGTTACTACTACTGAGAGCTCGGCGACGCTAACATATGTCGTCCCGACATACAACTAATACAAACTAGAGATGGCAGGTATACGGCGTGGGCTGATTCTATACAATGTCAAAGTACACAACAATTAAACATTATAACATACATAAGTAGAACATTGGAATGGAAGCTTACGTAACTGAAACTGTAATGCAATACAAGGTATACTATAGTACAACTTAAAACTCAACAAATGAACAACGAACTCATACAAGTGATAAAAAAAAAATTTTGATCGATCGATCTGTATTCATGTGATCTACGGATTCTGAGGAAGGAATATATACAAAGAAAGAGTGTTTAACAGAAAGGCAGATTCGGTGCACTCAAATCTAGACTGTTAACTCTCAGAATGCGGAGAGAACATGAACACAAAAAAAAAACTTCTTGAATACTGATAAGTTGATACTGTAATTATTCATCTATACAGGTTATTTACATTTAACCCCAACTCTGCTAGGGTAAGATTGACATATGCAGAATGGGGGTCATCTCTGGGAGGATCAAACTCTGTAGCATTGGCTAACTCATGCTGTATTTGAGGCAAAAACGAATTAAAAAGTTACAAATGATACTTGAGGATTTCTCAAAAACCGTCGTGTACGTAAGGGAATAACGACATTCAGGTTGATCGTCTGACTGAGTATCAGAGGAAGAGAGTACAGGAACAGGAGGATTGTCAGAGTCCCGTCACATTAGTCTGGGTTGGAACATCATTATCATCACATACAACTTCATATGATCCAAATGCGATTCTTTATACTGACCAGTACTAATCTCTCTAACCTTATACTTATTACCAGTGATATGTTCAACTACTCGATAAGGACCAACAAACTTTTTATCAAACTTTTTGGCATTGCAGACGTTTTGTTAAAGTTAATCAGCATAACTCTCGAACCTACTTTGATTTTGGATGGCTTGCTCGAGTGTTTGCGACTCTTTTAAATTCAGCTGTTGATTATGAAGTGTTTACGGATTCTTCTAAAAACACTTTGAGTAAGCTGGTACGAGTTGCTATGAAATCATCAGGGGTTGTAATTGGTTTCGGGTTAGAAATAACAACTCATAAGGCAAACGTTTTTTCTACACCATACAATGCATAATGTGGAGTGTCACCTATAGAAACATTGTAAGCAGAATTTAATAGCACACTGCACATCAGTATAACTTCATCCCAAGTTTCACTGTTGGGGTTGATAGTGGCTCTCAAGACATCAAGTACTTTCTTATTGGTTCGTTCCGCAACCCATTGCTGGGAGGATATGAGGAACAATGGTGGATTTAGAGATCTTGTACAAGGTACACAAATTTTTTAAGAATCTCATTACGAATTCACCTCCATTATCTGTTACTAGGACTTAGGGTGGTATGCCTGCAGATATTGCGATCTTTAAACGCTTTAGCTACTGTCTCGGCAGTCTTATCTGCAATAGGAACTAACTGCACAATATCTGGTGGACAATGGACCGACCATAACACACAGATGATTGTTACTTGGAGGGAACATTGAAATTAGTTAACAAATCTAGCGCAACTCTTTCCCACGTTCGCTAGTAGTTGGATATACTTGGATTGGATTAGGACCATTAGCATTGCCTTTATGATGCATGCAGCACTACATTTTCTCTCCGTACTCAGAAATATCAGTTGCCATACGAGGCCAAAAGTATTTCAATCTGGCGTGTTTTTTACTGATCGATCCTTACCAGGGTGTGCAACACTGGTACATCGTGAACTAGCTGTAAGGCCTACATTCTCTAGTGAACTGGAATTACTAAACTTGTATACCTCTTCTGCTAGGAGTACCCACTCGGCTGTTCGATACAGTAATTCTTGTTCATGACAAAGTCACTGATGGGTGCTGGTTGGCTTTCACAGTCAAAATTAGATCTTCCTGAGCAGGAATCGAATCCCACATCCAATGGATCTTTCGTTGAGCATCCTTTACATCTCACACTAATGGAGGTCTGCCAGTTAACTACACTAACATGTCCATAAGGCATCTGCGACTACATTTGACTTCCAGTAATGCTCAAAGGTGGGATTGAACTCTTGGATAGTCAAGGTCCATCTAGCTAACCCTTTCCAGTAGGATGTTTGTCTGAATAAGGTATCAGTGGAGCATGTCCGGTCAAGACAGGAACAGAGTACTGATAAATAATGTCTCGGAAGTGCTTTAAAGACAATACTATTTGCTAAAGCTTCTTGCTCAGTTACTGTAATAATTACGTTCAGCCTTTGTAAGGGAAAAAAAACTCAGCTACAAATGCAACGGCGTTGTACTTGCCATCGGCTTCTGACTAGTTACGGCACTAATGCCAATGAACTAGCATCAGTTGTCAAGATAGAAGGGCTTTAGAAAAATCTGGAAAATGCAAAAATTGGAGCAGATGTTATCTTTTCTTTAAGAGTTTGAATCTCTTTCTTGACGGAAGGTCCCAAACAAAAGGAGCATCTTTCTGAACAACTCAGTTAGAGGAGGCAGCTATGGAAGAAAAATTGGCAATGAAAGATCTATAAAAACCAGCTAAGCCCACAAAGGATATTACGGCAATCATCAGTTTTGGGAGTTGAAAATTTTAGTAACTGCAGTTACTTTCCTTTGGTCAGTGCGTAACCCCTCTAGGAGTGCCTACGTGTTCAAGAAAACTAATTTCGATCTGAAAAATTGACATTTAGACAGGTTGATCTGTAATTTGGCTTCTTCAGCTTACCAAGTACTACATCAAGTCCCCTTTCAAGTGGGTATCCACGGTCCTTTAGACTTGACGATTACGTCATCAAGTACACATAAGTGCATACCTATGAGACCTCTAGTAGATATTAGTCATGAGCCTTGAGAACGTGATAGGGGAAGATGGGTAATCCAAACGCCATACGAGAAGTGATAATGAACCTGTAAGGAGTGAGAATGCTTAGCTCCGGCTTCCTCGAGAAGCAAAAGGAATAATCAATAACGGAGGGAAGAGAATGAAAAAAAAAAGAGGTGGGTGTGTGGGGGGGTGGGGAGTTGGGCGGGGGGTATATGGTGGGTGGGATATGGTTACGCGGGGGGGAGGGAGTCGGTGGTGGTGGAGAGGTTGTGGGTGGCGGGTACGTGTCGGGTACATGTCAGAGGGGGGTATAGAGGATGGGGATAGGGGTGAGGGTGTGATCTAGTTGGTTACATGTGTGTGGGGGAGGGAGTGAGGGCGGCGGGTGGGGGGGGGGGTGTTTCGGCCCTCCTCCCGTTCTCTCCCCGCCCCCCCGTCTCTCTTCCTTCCGGCCCCCTTCCCCCCGACCCGCCTTGCCAACCCCAAGGGCCCCAACAAGGTATTCCACAAGCCTTTGGTAACTCTCCGAACAACCGACACCTCCCCCCCAGACCCGGGCTATCCAGCGCTCATGAAGGATCCGCGTTTCACTTCCTAAAGTCAATCACTGGGCGCCAGTACATCTACTTAGACCTTGTCACAAGGGGCCTTCAAGGTGCAATCTAGTGCAAAAACTTCCATCATCAAGCATTTGATTGATCCATACTTCTTCTGCGACAGCAACATAGTGAATGAGCAATCGTGTACGCAGTTCTTGTAGACTCGTCTAGACCAGGTTCACTGGAATAAAGATGGGACACTACGTTCGTATAACCCATCATCTCCACCTGGAACAGCAATGCTTTACGACGTTGTATCAACAGCTTCAACAACAGCCATGACATCATCTGAAAGTCAGTGGGAGCTAATCCTTTCTTCTCACTGGTGGAACATTTTGATCGAGTGCCGTGGATGAGTGTCACCCCTGCAGAAATAGCCCCGAACCCCTGGTCAAGGAGACAACTCATCCTCGACCTGAACAGGTAAGGATGTGAAACAAGGCAACGAATTGTATATGCTCTGAGGCGAACACTGAGACCCAGAAGTGTTGCCAGGTAGAAATGGATCTTACTATCTACGTACAACATGTAAAGGATGGTTCAACAAATAGGCCTTTTACTTTGCAAGAATCACTGTCAACTAGGACGTTTCTCACCATCTGGAACACTAGGAACATCACAGACACTCTAGTTGAAGCACAACCCGCAAAGAGACTCTTTCACAGACGGCATGTAGACATCAACAAAGAATGCATTACTAGTTGCAATAATTGTTTTCATGACCATGCATTTTTTTTCCCCTGTGGAGAAACACTCTCGCACTAGCAGGCATTGCAGGGATAGGTTGAGCACTCAAGCAATCTAGTGTCCACGACACTTGAGGCATCGAACAATCCTCAAGTCCTGAAGTATAGGTGGAACACTGATGGAGTGACAGAATTACCAGTGGCCTGACGCTTGGGTACGCTCCTGGAGAATGCATTAAGCTTGTAAGGCCTTAATCCGTACATCATACTCTTCAGCAGTATAACAGATTGTTCCTGATCCAAGCTGGTTATCCCCAGAATGAACGATCAAGTCGTCACTTTTGGGAATGCCATCGGATAAGGGTCAGCACAATGCGTTAAGTCCCGCATGGAAGCAAAGCCCAGTAGAAGGTCACCAGGGGAAAGTAAATCTGGTCGACACAGGAAGGAAGCAGTGAAGTCCTCTACTTGGATAGAAAAGTTAGGGAAGTCCGACCTCGGACCGCATGTGAGAACCAGCTACTCCACTAAGGAGGACCCATGAGTCGATTCTAGCGAGAAGGACATGTCGTAACTTCATATCCTTAAACAAACTAAACCTAATATACTTGTCTTGCGCACCAGAGACCATGAACAACTGAACGGGCGCATTATAAACAGATGCTTGCCCTATAGGGCCGATGGTTGCATTGGAATTTATGTGCAAACAAAAAGGTGGATAGTCATCAGAAAAGACTTTTCAACTTCCCCCAAAATCACGATGTCAGAGACATGTGAACAACATCATCAGCAGGATTAGCATTCACGAGACTCTTAAGGCTTCAAAGGAATTGTGATCGGGGATGTGACCATTATCACCTACTGTCACCATGGGGACGGTTTTGCACTGGGGCGCTCGAATTCCCCCGAATTGGAAGAACGTGCCTGGTTCTGGTTAGTTTGAGAATTTAGAAGAAATGAACCTGGTTCTGGTTATTTTGAGACCACGATATCTGTTTGCTCAACGGGTTCCTGCGGTTAGAACGGCCACGGAAACACCTTAGAGTACTGAAGGTTATAGAGAGCATTGCACTCAGATGTGTCATGTCCAAGAATTCTAGAAAGTAACATAGGCAAGATCGGGTACTCATCTTCAGTACGACGCCTCTTAGGGTAACTATCAGGACAATTAATTGCAATATGTCCATGGAAACCACAGTTGTACATTCCGCCGACTATGGTTACTGAATGTACTACGAAATACTACGAGGTGTTTAACGACTCTGTACACTTTGTTCTTGGTGATCTCTGAGATGGTTGACGACCACGATTTGGTCTCTGTGGCGCAAAACAAGAGGTGGTGGCAGACTAGCATAGAGTGCCATTACTTTGATACAAGGAAAGTACCCTGGGGGCACAAGAACGAACATGATTTAAAGGCTTGTAAGTGGTTCCATTGTCACCGTTGGAGATGAGCTCATAAGCACACAGAGGAAAAAGAAGCAGGTGCATTAGTTCTTTAATTGCTCCAAAAGCGGCTATAATTTAGCAGTGATCTGTAACTGGTTTTAGCCCTCTTCAGGGAGGAAAAGTGATGTACTGGACAGCATTGATAAATATTGATAAAAGTTTGTCCAATCTAACACAAATGCACTCAACATCACAATTACTCATGGGTGTAGCATTCACTATTCCCTAAGAACGACCTATGGTCAGCTTTTTAACTGGGAAAGAAAGAAACGGAATCGTTTTCCTCAGATTGTGACCACTTATAAGATTCCTGAAGTCTCGCCAATATCAAGAGATCAACAACGTGAACAGCACAGGAGATCGATAAAGAGCTTATTTAGCAAGTCTGAAAAGACTTTCCTCTTGACGGAGGACCGTTCACTAGAGCAATAGCACGAGAACGTATGGCTGCAAACCATGCTTCAAGACTATGTACATGTGCCATTGGAATAAAGTAACAGCATCAAGGGAATCACGAGTATACACTATAGTAGCTCGGTATCTGGCGGTTTCTGTCAGTCCGCTAAGGAACTTGAGGACTGATGACAGGAGCAACAGTACCTGAGAGGTCGGAGTGTCGACATTCACTAAAGTATCACTTGAACGGTATGTGAGACATAATGGCAAAGTAGCACGAGAACAAATAAGGCAAAAATAATGAACAATAAAAATGATATTAAAATTCTAGAATTGAAAAAAAAGATATAACAACTAATTCGCAGATGGAATAAAAAAAAAACGTCTAAGATACACAGCCAAGGAGGACAACTCAAAGTCAAGAAAAAAAAATTTACATAAAATTACAAGTAAAAATAATACTGAGACTGAATTAAATGCAAAAGGAGCTGTCTTTACTCTTGCTAATAAAGAATTAATTAATTAAATTTAAAATCAATGTAAAAAGTATAAAAAAAAATTTATTACATTGTTAACATGGGAAATTTAAGTATTTCTAAGAATGCATAAACCAAAATTAAAATATAAATCATAAAAATATTAATAAAAGAAAATAATTCACAGCAGAACAAGTTTCAACAAAATAATTCACTTCCAGAACAAGTGCAATAAAGTAAGGTGATAGGAAAAAATCCCGGCAGTAATAAAGTGTCACTGGGAAAACTCAGTTAAATAATGAAATTAAAATAAGAAGAAAAAAAACCTGATTGACCACTTTAACTCTTAATTGTAAATTAGACAAAACATTTACACAAACAGTTGTAAGGAAAACACATTACGTTAAAAGAAAATAAAATTTCATCAGAGTTAATTTAGTTCAAAGAAATATAAAAAAATAGAAATAAAAATAAAACAAAAGGAACAAACGGAGGTTAACACTTACAGTGGCAGGGCACACTTCATTATTTACAATATGCATACAGACAAATCCCTGCTGTGACTGATACGACAAATTGCTGGCAAAAAAATGGTACACAGTCTGCGAAAAAATTTAGAGGAATGAGACACTTCTGGCATACGAAAAAAGACACACATAGAAGTAAATGGAAAATTAGGTATACCTGGGGTGAATATCACTGCGTGAAATAAAATTACAATTAACTGGAGAATACAACGCCAGAAGAATACACAATAAAAAAAATGAATCCCTTTCACACAGAGTGACTGACTGGTACACTACACCAATAATACAATACTAGAGACAGGAAGTAGCATAAAGAAAAACACAGATAAAAAAAAATATAAGATAAGTGAAACACTGACAAATATTATAAAAATAATGAGTCCAAGAAAACTGCGTTTACACTGAAACACAAGGTTTAGAGTACACAAGCCTTTACTATAAATGTCTCACACACGCAAATGTCTTTAAATGCAAGAAAAATGACTCTAAATTACACTGAAGTCTGTCGAGTCGGGATTACTGGTGATGGGGTACGCAGGTCTTTATGTTGTCCTTGCGGTGACTGACACCTCCTACAGTAGAAGGACCCGAACAAAGGTGCAAAAAAACAAACACAGGTAGATGAGGTGGGTGTCTGGTGGTGGGTGGCTTGTGGCTGGTGGTGGAGTGGTGGTGGTAGAGTGTGGGGGTGAGAACACTCGCTGGGGCACAGCCGAGCGCACCCCACTCAACCCACGAAGGTGGCTTTGATAAGCCACTCTATGCCACAGGAATGGTGAAAACCACTCCTTAGCATCCAACTGTGAGGCACGAAAAGCGATATAGACCATACTTCAGAGGAACTTGGCATACTTCTTACTGCGTGGCATACTTTCTCTCTCTCAGCTGGGTTAGACTGGGTGGCTGGACAGGCTTACCCCACGAGAATGGCTGGCTGGAAGACTGTAACGATGCACAAAGCACGGAGGACAGTTGGATGACAGGAGCAGGCTGGATGATAGGCTGACTGGCGTTCACTTCCACAGTCTGGCATACTGACAGGCTTTAATATGTAAAAAAAATCCGGGATCAACCCCTCGGAGATTGGAAGCATTAGCACACGAACTAAGCCAGGAAGCTTGAAACGGCTTGCAACAGCCTCGCAGGCTGGAGTGGTGAGTGAGGGTTGTGCTGGAGGTGACGGTTCACGTTGACCCTGAGCCGCTACACACAAACAGCCATCTAACTCTTTGAATTACCCTTATAAACTAACTCCACCTCCCAGCACCGCTGTCACCATTTATCATGTGGGAGTTTCGCACGTGGATTAGTGTAAGAAATACCACGTAGGCTGGTAGTACGTATAATTACCGATAAGGTGTGTAACGCCGCAGCCCGTACCTATCTCCTGCCCACACTCTGTATCACAGACTGACTGGCCGCCCACGTACCCCAATGATGTGAGAGGGTCTTTGAAACTGTCAGGTCAGCACAATATGACTAGACATGACTCCAGGCAGAGACGTTGGTCCGTGAGTCAACTGGCACAGTGTTACTGTAACTGTTACTACTAACTGAGACTACAGAATGGAGAATACACAAGACCTCATCTTCACTAACTATGAGATCTGATAAGAAATGTCACCATATCAAAAACAAGTATACTCAGCTCACAACATAATTGCGGTTCAGACATGTATGCGTAGACCCCAGAACCGACTCAAATGAGACTAGTCACAAGGGAGCATTCACCAAATCAACTTCAATAACAAAAACAAAGTGGGACCAGTAAACCAAGTCCTAACGCGATATAAGCTGAAGATATACTAAAGGCAGACACAGCCCCGGACTTATGGCCTAGAACAGATTCAAACTTGGGTGGCACTCGATGTAATGCACAAGGCTATTCCTCTAAGAAAAAGGAGGAGAGATGTAAAATAGAGAGAGACATGCGCTCCCTTACAGGCGACGGAAAAGAATAACAGAGCGGCTAAAAGAGGTCAATCTATCTGAAATGCGTAGGGAGACACTGGTCAGAGAAATAGCAAACATCGAATTTAAGCTAAAGGAATCTTATAGGAGTCAGGAATCGTGGGAAGAACTAAAAGCCATAAATGAAATCGAAAGAAACCCAAAGTATTTCTTCTCCTATGCCAAATCAAAGTCGAGAACAACGTCCAGTATTGGGCCCTTACTTAAACAAGATGGGTCCTACACAGATGACAGCAAGGAGATGAGTGAGCTACTCAAGGGGGATATCAAGGTCAACACATGAACTTTTTTATTTTTCGTTCGATTTCTTTCATTTTTTTGGTACGTAAAGAAGCACCTTTCAATAGTAATGTGACCAAGTTTCAATAAGATAGCTCAAAAAACAACTGACAAAATATTATTTACGAAAAATCATACATATAGAATAGTAACTTTGGACATGGACTTGGAGAAAATTGTTTTGTGGCATATATCTACGCATAAAACAATGCTAAACTGTATCTCTAGCGGCTTATATGTTCCTGTATTATCCTTTCTTCATCTTAAAAAAAATAAAATTTGTATGGTTTGTGACTTTCAGCCGAATCTGACTTTGCCCTCACATAAATCAAAAACAAATTATGATAACTCAAAAAATCAAACCGCTAGCTGTAAAAACAATCTTTCCTTTATGTTCTCTGTGAATTTCATTACATTCCTGCTATTATTAACGAAGTACTTGCTCATATATGTGAATAACTTACTTCCGAGATAATCCGCGAAACAGCCGACCACCTTTTTTTTTTTTTTTTCGAGAAAATAACATTTTTCTCAGTCTTATACTGCATTACGAGTGTAAAATCATAGTTAACCATGTTCGTTTTCTTTAATATAAGGACCCTGGAGGTGAGAGAAAGAGAATGGAAGCCCCTCTCTGAGAATGGGAATCTATTATTCCCGATGGAGCGCTCTGGAATATGCCATATATTATTCATTCTGGAGTATTTACCATACTTCTTTGTTATTTATATTGTTTATTATGTCATATTAGATCAATTGTGATAGATAAATAAGCCGGAGAAGCTATAATAGCGTTATATTTAGCCATATTCCCCGGCCACCACGAGACTGGAATTTTCCATGACGTCAGCAAAATGGTGTCGGGAGGTTCCTGGTTGGTTGGAACTCTACGTATAAGTCCCGCCCAATGTATTATGATGCCAAATCGTCAATTATTATCTTAGAAAGAATAATACAATAAATACACGAAAAAAAAACGGAAAAAAAAAATAAATTGACGACAGGTGAGCACACCTGCCGCGGGTGGTGACGTAACCCTAGGTGTATTTAAATGACCATAATTCCTTGTAGGAATGTCGTAGAACAATGATTCTGGTACCATTGTGTTGCCAGAGAGTTAAGCTATTTTTCTATAAGATTAACTCAGTTTGTGAATTTTTTCGGAAAAATTTTTCGTTCGCGCTGAGAACCTTGATATCCCCCAATATGACTCAGTTTTTAGAAAGCCACTAACCAGACTGAGAGTCGAAGATCAAAATGAATTTTTTATGAGAGAGCCACAGAATTTGGTTAACACAAGCCTATTTGATGTTATCCTGACGCCAAATGACTTCGAACAGGCGATAAATGACATGCCCATGCACTCTGCCCCAGGGCCAGACTCATGGAACTCCGTGTTCATCAAGAACTGCAAGAAGCCCCTATCACGAGCCTTTACCATCCTATGGAGAGGGAGCATGGACACGGGGGTCGTCCCACATTTTACTAAAACAACAGACATAGCCCAACCACAAACGGGCAGTAAAGCAACAGCAAAGAACTACAGACCGATAGCACTAACATCCCATATCATAAAAATCTTTGAAAGGGTCCTAAGAAGCAAGATCACCACCCATCTAGAAACCCATCAATTACACAACCCAGGGCAACATGGATTTAGAACAGGTCGCTCCTGTCTTTCTCAACTATTGGATCACTACGACAAGGTCCTAGATGCACTAGAAGACAAAAAGAATGCAGATGTAATATATACAGACTTTGCAAAAGCCTTCGACAAGTGTGACCATGGCGTAATAGCGCACAAAATGCGTGCTAAAGGAATAACAGGAAAAGTCGGTCGATGGATCTATAATTTCCTCTATAATTTCTATAATTTCCAGAACACAGAGAGTAGTCGTCAACAGAGTAAAGTCCGAGGCAGCCACGGTGAAAAGCTCTGTTCCACAAGGCACAGTACTCGCTCCCATCTTGTTCCTCATCCTCATATCTGACATAGACAAGGATGTCAGCCACAGCACCGTGTCTTCCTTTGCAGATGACACCCGAATCTGCATGACAGTGTCTTCCATTGCAGACACTGCAAGGCTCCAGGCTGACATCAACCAAATCTTTCAGTGGGCTGCAGAAAACAATATGAAGTTCAACGATGAGAAATTTCAATTACTCAGATATGGTAAACACGAGGAAATTAAATCCTCATAAGAGTACAAAACAAATTCTGGCCACAAAATAGAGCGAAACACCAACGTCAAAGACCTGGGAGTGATCATGTCGGAGGATCTCACCTTCAAAGGCCATAACATTGTATCAATCGCATCTGCTAGAAAAATGACAGGATGGATAATGAGAACCTTCAAAACGAGGGATGCCAAGCCCATGATGACACTTTTCAGGTCACTTGTTCTATCTAGGCTTGAATATTGCTGCACACTAACAGCACCTTTCAAGGCAGGTGAAATTGCTGACCTAGAAAATGTACAGAGAACCTTCACGGCGCGCATAACGGAGATAAAACACCTCAATTACTGGGAGCGCTTGAGGTTCCTGAACCTGTATTCCCTGGAACGCAGGTGGGAGAGATACATGATTATATACACCTAAGAACATAAGAAAGGAGGAACACTGCAGCAGGCCTGTTGGCCCATACTAGGCAGGTCCTTTACAATTCATCCCACTAACAAACATTTGACCAGCCCTATTTTCAATACCACCCAAGAAACAAGCTCCGATGTGCAAGTCCCACTCAAATCCAACCCCTCCCACTCATGTACTTATCCAACCTAAATTTGAAATTACCCAAAGTCCTAGCCTCAATAGCCCAACTAGGTAGACTGTTCCACTCATCGACTACCCTATTTCCAAACCAATACTTTCCTATGTCCTTTCTAAATCTAAACTTATCTAATTTAAATCCATTACTGCGGGTTTCTCTCTTGGAGAGATATCCTAAAGACCTTGTTTAATATCCCCTTTATTAATACCTATCTTCCACTTATACACTTCGATCAGGCCCTCCCCTCATTCTTCGTCTAACAAGTGAAAAGTAACTTAAGAGTCTTTAATCTTTCTTCATAAGGAAGATTTCTAATGTTATGTATTAATTTTAGTCATCCTACGCTGAATGTTTTCTAACGAAAATTTAAGTCCATTCCTGTAATATGGGGACCAGAATTGAGCTGCAAAAATCTAGGTGAGGCCTTACTAAGATGTATAAAGCTGCAGTATGACCTCCGGACTTCTGTTGCTTACACTTCTTGATATAAATCCCAGTAATCTATTTGCCTTATTACTACGCTTAGGCATTGCTGTCTTGGTTTAAGGTTGCTGCTTACCATAACCCCCAAGTCTTTCGCAATCTGTGTGGCTAAGTTCTACATTATTTAACTTATAAGTGCTAGGGTTATGGACACTCCCGAGCTTCAGGACCTTGCATTTATCTAAAATTGAACTGCATCTGCCCCTTTTTCTGACCAAGAGTAAGTTTTTTCTAAATCCCCTGAAGTTCCCTAACATCTACGTTTGAATCAATTATCCCACCTATCTTTGTGTCATCGGCGAATTTGCTCATATCACTAGTAATTCCTTCATCAAGATCATTGAATATATTATAAAACAACAATGGGCCCAAGACTGATCCCCGTGGAACGCCACTTGTTACTGATCCCCACTCGGAAATTTTAACCCCATTTATGGACACTCTCTGCTTCCTGTCTGTGAGCCATATTCGATCCACGAGAGCACCCTTTCCCCAATGCCATGAGCTGCTACTTTCTTCAACAGTCCCTTTTGGGGCGGAACTACATCAAATGCCTTACTAAAATCTAAGTAAATAATATCAAATTCTTTATCGTGGTCAACAGCCTCAAAAGCTTACTGAAGAAAGTTAATTAATTTGTTAAACAAGACCGGCCTCTTGTGAATCCATGCTGATATCATTAATCAAGCTATGCTTATCGAGATGGCTCTTATAATTTGAGCAATAATTGACTCTAGTAATTTGCCTACAATTGAGGTCAGGGTTATTGGGCGGTAATTTTACGGTAACGACTTGTCCCCTGTTTTAAAAATAGGAATTACATTAGCCATCTTCCACATATCAGACACTACACCTGTTTGAAGAGATAAATTAAAAATATTAGTTAATGGTTCACAGAACTTCCATTTTGCATTCCTTTAGAACCCTTGAGAAAACCTCATCAGGACCCGGTGACTTATTTTGCTTCAGTCTGTCTATCTGCTTCAACAACCATTTCACTAGTGACTGTGATGTTACATAATTTATCTTCTTCTGGCCCACTATAAAAAAATTTTTTAAACCGGAATAAATTTTTAGTGTCTTCCTGTGTAAAAACAAGAGAAAATAAATTTTTTTAAAATCGAGCACATTTCATTCTCTTTTTCAAAAGGGGCCCATAGTTTTTTTTAAGGGGACCTATCTTATCTCTAACTTTTGTTCTATAGACCTGAAAAAAAATTTTTTGGGGTTTGTTTTAGAATCCCTAGCAACTTTAATTTCATAGTCCCTTTTTGCTTTTCTTATCCCCTTTTTTAAAGTCCCTCTTAATGTCAATATACTGAATTCATAAGATGACCCTCACCTCTTTTTGATACGCCTATAAATTCCTTTTCTATATGCCCTAGTAATATTTGAGCCTACTTAATTCAACCATTTTTGGGTCCATTTCTCATTTGATCTAATTTCTTCTTATAAGGATAAACTTCTTTTGAGGCAGCATGTTATTGTTTCAGAAAACTGTCATATTGATAGCTCTCTTCGTTTTACCACCCCTCACCATCACAGATGATAATGTTTCTCTCTAAGCCCATCATAATCTGCTAAGCGAAAATCTGGGAATGTTTACTGAGTTTATCCCTAACTATCATACTACCATTCAATTCTAAATGTAATTGATTTGTTGGTCGCTAGCACCCAGTTCCTCTGAAACTTCTAAATTATTACAAGGGATTCATGTTTGCCAGAACTAAGTCAGCAGGGTTAGTTAGCCCCTTGTAGTTCTGTCACAAACTGCTTCAAAAACAATCCTGCACTTACTTCTAGAAAGTCGTATGATTACTAAATTCCCAGTCCAAGAAATTCCAATCAATATGACTAAAGTTAAAGGTCTCCTAGAATTACTACATTATCGTGCCTTAGTGGCCCTAACATTTCCTCCCATAGTAGTCCTCCCCTGGTCCCTATCTAAATTTTGGGGGACGGATATCACATCCTAAAATTAATTTTTCATGCCCCTCGAAAATTTCTATCCAACAGACTCTGTATGCGTGTTCTTCAGACTTATACCCGTTTTTATGCAACAGTTCAAGAGCGATCTCGGACATACAATGCACGCCACGCCCCCTACCCGATAATTCTATCTACTTGGACAATTTAAAACACCAGAATGTGACATTCTGCCAGCATGTCCCGACATTTTGAAATAAACCACGTCTCGTAATGGCAAATACACTGTTACCTGTACTAGCCCACTAGTCTCAACGTACGTCCACTTATTCCCTAGCACTGCGACTATTTGGTAATAAATACTTAAAGACCCTCCTCTCTCTTTACCCTTCCTGCTCCTTTCTGTTATTCCACTAAACTTATTACTGTCCTGTCAATTAGAGCCACTGGCGTTCCAAATCCACCTCATTTGGCCTATTACAGTTCTCCTATACTCATATTTCCTAACCCTGAGACTTCACAGTTTTCCCGCCAAAAACTCATACCACTAACTATTCCTATATTAAAGACTAACAGTCCCTCCACTGCCGTTGGCCAGTGCTCCCACCCTACACCTAGATAATGAACCCATCCCTGGCAACCATGCATTTCGCCATAGGAAGAGGTCCCAGTTGTCAATGAATGTTCCAACCGCCGCATTTTCCTTACAGTATTTGGTCGCCAGCCAGCAATTGACACCCAATTGCTCTGGAGCAACCATTCATTTTCCAACTCCTCTCCTTGGCAAAATGCCACATATGACAGGTTTCCCACCCTTCCCCTAAATTAATCTCTATTCTGACCTATACATGCCCAATCAGGTCTCACTCCTAACTGTCATCCAACATCATTGCCTCCAGCACTGAGACAGATAATAGATTGCTTCCCATTCGCTCTCATGATGTCATCCAGACGCTAACAATACCTTCACATCCCCACCCCAGGAAAACACACACTCCTGCCGTCCTACTCCTATCCTTCAAGGCAGAATGCCCCTATCCATGGTACCTAATCTGGCTATCCCCAACAACAACAATGTTTTTACCTTCCTTGGCGCGTCCGTCGATGATGCTCCGAGGTAATCGCTCACATCGCTAGGTAGCATTAGCACCACTTGTAGAAATCGTCAGGACTTTCTCGATGTCTTCGTTGGGGTTTCTAGGGATGTTTCACTCACGTCGCCAATCTCTTTGGTGCTCGATTGTGGCATTTCAGTAGATCACTCACATCGTCGGGTAGCAAGCGACACGAGAATGAGATGGAAGTATCCACGGTAGTCTTCTGGTTCTCGTTGATTTCTGCCTCTCCAACCAAACCGTTTTCTTGATCTACAAGTTTGGTTCCCATGTTGCCCGGGCCACTGACCAAGCTCCCCTCTTAACCTGGGGACTCACAACAGGAGGATTACTACGAATCCTCTTGTTCTCCTCCGTTAATCGCCTATCTCTCATCTTAGCACTCTGAGCTCTTTCTCTCAGCTGCCTGGTAAAGTGCTCAAGAGAGGGCATCCTGGTTCAGATTCACAGAGAGCACACAAACAGGTCTTCACAGAGCTAAGTACACGTCACCGACAGAGCTAAGTACACGTCACCCTGGAAAATCCTAGAAGGACTAGTACCGAACTTGCACACAAAAATCACTCACTACGAAAGCAAAAGACTTGGCAGACGATGCAACATCCCCCCAATGAAAAGCAGGGGTGTCACTAGCACGTTAAGAGACCATACAATAAGTGTCAGGGGCCCGAGACTGTTCAACTGCCTCCCAGCATACATAAGGGGGATTACCAACAGACCCCTGGCAGTCTTCAAGCTGGCACTGGACAAGCACCTAAAGTCGGTTCCTGATCAACCGGGCTGTGGCTCGTACGTGGTTTGCTTTCAGCCAGCAGTAACAGCCTGGTTTGATCAGGCCTCTGATCCACCCGGAGGCCTGGTCACAGACCGGGCCAAC
>NC_069402.1:111629264-111647463 GCF_026875155.1 Cherax quadricarinatus
AGGGGGTATTTTCAGGGAAGGTTTTTGTGGGTGTAGTCATGGAAGGGGGGTATTTAGTCAGGGAAAGGGTTTTGAGTGTATCATGGAAGGTTGGGTGAGTGTAGTCATGGAAGGTTGGGTGAGTGTAGTCATGGAAGGTTGTGTGAGTGTAGTCATGGAAGGTTGTGTGAGTGTAGTCATGGAAGGTTGTGTGAGTGTAGTTATGGAAGGTTGTGTGAGTGTAGTCATGGAAGGTTGTGTGAGTGTAGTCATGGAAGGTTGTGTGAGTGTAGTCATGGAAGGTTGTGTGAGTGTAGTCATGGAAGATTGTGTGAGTGTAGTCATGGAAGGTTGTGTGAGCGTAGTCATGGAAGGTTGTGTCAGTGTAGTCATGGAAGGTTGTGTCAGTAAAGTCATGGAAGGTTGTGTGAGTGTAGTCATGAAAGGTTGTGTGAGTGTAGTCATGGAAGGTTGTGTGAGTGTAGTCATGGAAGGTTGTGTGAGTGTAGTCATGGAAGGTTGTGTGAGTGTAGTCATGGAAGGTTGTGTGAGTGTAGTCATGGAAGGTTGTGTGAGTGTAGTCAGGGAAGGTTGTGTGAGTGTAGTCATGGAAGGTTGTGTGAGTGTAGTCATGGAAGGTTGTGTGAGTGTAGTCATGGAAGGTTGTGTGAGTGTAGTCATGGAAGGTTGGGTGAGTGTAGTCATGGAAGGTTGTGTGAGTGTAGTCATGGAAGGTTGTGTGAGTGTAGTCATGGAAGGTTGTGTGAGTGTAGTCATGGAAGGTTGTGTGAGTTTAGTCATGGAAGATTCTGTGAGCGTAGTCATGGAAGGCCGTGTGAGCGTAGTCACACAACACACACACACACACACACACACACACACACACACAGCATACTCAGTGCTTACGGGTTTTGGGCTCTTTCTGGTCTATCCAAGGATATTAGAGGGATCATATCAAGTGTTAGAGATCAGTGAACAAGTCGGGAAGTGAAATACAAGCTGCCTAAACCAGAAAAGAGAGGCGAGGGCTACAAAATACTTAAATAATTTTGAAAGTGAAATCAGTACCAGAAGTGGGAGAGGCCTAGAGCCGGGCGCAGGAGTGTTGTCATTAGGCAACACTACTACAAATTCAAAATAATAAGTGCGATCCAAGCCAGAGAGTTAAGTGCAAGTCAAGGATTAAGACACTTTTGCAACATCTGGTTATCTTTATTGTAGACGTTTCGCCATCCAGTGGCTTTATCAATACAGATTCTTGGACATAATTAGAAAACAGAAGAACTATATACAAAAGATGAGGTAATCAGTCCCTCAGCCTTAGAGGTGGTGTTTACAGCACCGTGGTTGTAGAGATTCTGAAGCACAGGTAACTAGTCTGGCGCTCATGTAGGCGCTCATATGGGGGGTATGAGTCCCAGTTTCCAAAACTTTAAACTTTTAACATTAGTGAATTTACAAAAGCACAGCTTATCACTTATTTTCAGGTGTGTAAATATAAATTTGCCAATATTATTAAGCAGATTTTTCCCATTTAATAAGTAAGGAATGTCTCTTTTGATCAGCTATAACCAATGAATGCAGTTATCTTAATATAGAGTATTTTGCATTTAATTTGAGATGATTCCATGTCATATTGCCATTTGTACCAATTTTATTAAATGAGATTGTGGAGAACTACGAATTGAAGAAAATATTAAATAAAATTCAGATGAGAAAAGAAAACTGGAAAATATGTTTTAAGTTGTAGATGTGGTCAGTCCATCAATCTTGAATTGATGGACTGACCACATCGACTCAAGGTTGAGGGACTGATTACCTCATTCTCCTCCTGTTCTTCAAGATTCTCCTTTGTATGGACTGATGAAGCCACTGTGTGGCGAAACGTTTCCTCAATAAAGATACCCAAGAGTTGCACATGTGTCTAATTTATCAACATGTTTTAAGTTAAACGAAGGAAGATTTTCATTTTTTTTTAACGTTATCAACAACACTTTCGTGCAGTATGCACATAGAACATTTCCAAATTTTGTATCCGTGTGACAGGTCAAGACAGAGGCTCCTCTGTTTATCTTTATAATTCCAGTTATCGAATTCTACATTAAAAATGTTTGATAAATATATTGAAATGCGATATGCAATTTTGTATCAACACCTAATTTAAAGAGGAACCGGAAGATATTATGGAATCAACACCAGTCATGTGTAGGAGACCTATGATGAAAGACAGATGTTATAGGCTTAGCTCTCTGGAATTATATGGTCAGTGAGGGAGTCGTTAAAGTCGACTTCATCGATCTCCTAACACTGTCAGTGTGAAAAATTTGATTAATTTGATGTTTTCTAGAAATTGTAATTTTCCATGAAGAGAGGAATGAATTATCTAAGAAAGAAAGAGCATAAAATGTGAAGAACAATCAGCTTATAGGTAAGCACTTTGAATTATGACTGAAAAGGATTTATTACGCCAACTCTAGGTTTCCTTGATAGCTCGTGTGATCTGCCGTTACCTTATTCATTCTTTAACATCCTTCACCCTTTTCTTTGTTTTGCAACCATGTAGGTTCACCGGGTTTCGTGAATATAATAATAAGGGTTAAGCAAACTTACAATTTATTAAAAACAAGGTGTGATTAATTTGCACCCAATCGGATTAAGAAGCTAGATAAGTCTACTTTATTTATTTAATAGATTATAAATCCTTTAACTTATATTTAGGAGTTGAGTACAAAATATATGCAATTATTATTAAATGATATCTATGAATTGGGTAAAATTATATGAATTTAGAACTACGTATGTGAATTTAGAAAATGTGATTGCCGCTAAACAACGTGGGACACAAGTCTTCAAAGAAAGCATCATGATGAAGAGGCATTTCTAATGTATGTTGATTATTTTAATTGAACTTAGTCTAGAAATTGGTGTACCGAAAATCTACTCTTGTGTTTTTCAGTGGACACACCTATATTGAGCTAGGTACACAAATTTACAGGTGGACAAGATGAATCCATACTTTATAGTTAGAAGGTTCTACAAGGCAGTTGCTCCTACTCACACTTGCTGATTGGCTTCAATATATTTACTGCTGTCAACCATAAGATCTCTTTCCATGCACAGTTTTTCAGTTCTTTATAAACACGTTGCAGGGCACTTGGGGAGAAATTATGACACACTATCAACAAAGAACTTAGGTGAAAAGATATGGCGTTTATACAGTGATTGTCATCTTCCAGGAAAAACTCTTTGTATAAATTGATTATTGATTTAATTTAATTGTGATCGTAGTCTACACTTTTTTAAATAAATATTGGGAAATTTTTCAAACACCCAAAACATTAGATAAATAACAATTTTATACGGGTAGTTAAAATGAATCTGGTAGTATATAAATTATTTAAGTCTCATTAAATGCTGGATCTCAAGTATTTATTTACTATGGGGTTTTATCATGATCTCTCAACTTCTAAATTCCTACAGAGATTCTTGAAGAAGTGTTAACTTCTGCTATTATTTGATCAATGTATTACTTTATTTTATAACGTTTCTATAAAAATTTGCTATACAATCCCCGTAACTATCTGTCCCGTATACTCCCTCTCTTCAAGGATATAGATAATCAGTGAATCCCCATCATTGGGACAAGTCATTGATAACCCGGAAAACTCTATGACAAACGTAATATGTATGGGGTTGGAGTTTGGGTTTTATTTGCCAATTTGATTGAGGGGGCATTGAGAAAACCTGTCAAGAATTTAAACTGATAGATTATAGAGGTATGGGGTGGTTTGGGAAACAATCAGGCAGCAGTACTAGGGATGAAAAAAACGCAGATATTACAAGGATACCCAAGAATAGTTTTAAAAGACAATATTTAAAATAAAGATGCTAGTAAAGGCAAAACGATTGTTCAACAAAGAGAGAAAGTAGAGGGCAACGAGTGACTAGCTCCCTTAATAGTAGGGGGACTATGAAATAAGTAGACTAGTTAAGTTACTTGCAAGTGTAGGTAATATAGACATAGATATAACAAAACCTTGTTTTAAATTGAAAAATAGAGAAATGCCTTCTGAATGCAACATACATTGATAGGGTCAACAGGAAAGATGGTTTTAGTGGTGATGTCAGAGATAATTTAAATTGTTGTGGGAGACAAGATATAAGATTAGAAACATCGGTCACAGAATCTGTTCGGCTACAAGTTTCTCGAGGGTTTGAAAATTAATTTGGTTGTGATTCAAATGCCTCCTAACCTTGATAAGGGTGCAGTAGCTGCTATGGGACGAAATTCATAAGGCGTCTAGATATGGGAAAATGTTGTGTTAATGGGAGATTTTAACTTTAGACAAATTGATCTTCAGTCTACCGACTTTCTTGATACGGTTTAGGATTGTTTTTTAAAACAGTTTGTGACAGAACCAACTAGAGGAAACAACCTGCTTGACTTGGCTCGTACCAACAAAGAATCACTAGTTAATAATCTTGAGGTTAATGATGAGCTTGGTAAAGTGATCACAAATCACTCAGTTTCAATATATCCTGGCATTACCCATATAACTACAGTCAAGTCTCTGTCCCAGATTTTCGCTTGGCCGACTTCATGGGACTGAGAAATTACCTGGCTGGGTTAAATTGGGATGACATGACTCTGGGTCAGGTAGGTGGTGTTGGTTGCCAATATGACATGTTTCAGAGCATAGTGCTAGCTGTTAGGATAACTTTTGTTCCGATTAGGGAAATTAGATCTAAAAAAATAATCCAAAATGAATTAGCAATAGATTTAAACAACTCATTGGTCAAAAGAGAGGCACACATATTGACATATCAAAAGAGGGGATGGGCAAGGGTTGCGTGGGTTTTAAGGGAAAGTAAAGAGGAACTTAGCATACCTTTGGCTAATCTTTTCAATATATCACTGCAAACTGGCATTGTGCCAGACAAGTGGAAAATGGTAAATTTGATACCTATTTATCAGGCAGGTGACAGGTCCTTAGCTTCGAACTATAGACCAATAAGCCTTACCTTAATAGTTGAAAAATTTAGGGAATCAATAAGTGCAGAAGTAATTCATAGCCATCTTGAAAGGCATAAATTGATTAATGAATCTCAGCACGGTTTAACAAAGGGGTATTCCTGTTGTACGAATTTACTAACTTTCTTCACTAAGGTATTTGAAGAGGAAGATCATGGAATTGAATATGATATTGTGTATATGGACTTCAGTAAGTCTTTTCCTGGGCAGAGGCATGATTGACAAATAGGCAGCAGAGAGTTTGCATAACTGGAGAAATCAGAATGGGTGCATGTCACAAGCGGTGTTCCACAGGGGTCAGCGTTGGGCCCCTTGTTATTCACAATTTACATAAACGACATAGATTAGGGAATAAATAGTGACATAAGCAAATTTGCTGATGACACCAAAATAGGCCAATCAATTCATTTTAATGAGGACATTACAGCATACCAGGATGATTTGAATAGACTGATGCAGTCGTTGGATAAGTGGCAGATGCAGTTTAATACAGACAAATGCAAAGTTCTAAATTTTGGACAGGAAAATAACTATGCCACATATAAACTAAATAATGTAGATCTTAATATTGCGAATTGTGAAAAGGATTTATGAGTTCAGGTTAGCAGTAATCTCAAACCAAGACAACAGTGCATATGTGTTCTCAATAAAGCTGTCAGAATCTTGGCTTCTTATCAAGAAGTATAAATAACAGAAGTCCTCAACTCTATATGTCTTTGGTTAGGCCTCATTTAGATTATGCTGCACAATTTTGGTCACCGCATTATAGAATGCATATAAATGCATGGTAAAACGTACAAAGGAGGATGACAAAGTTGATCCCATGTACCAGAAATCTTCCCTATGAGGATAGACCGAGGGCCCTGAATCTGCACTCTCTAGAAGATGTAGAATTAGGGGGATATGATTGAGGTTTTATAAATGGAAAACTGGCCTTCTACCTTGTTGCAACCCCTAAAATGGGTTAAAATGATTATTATGTATATTTTGTAATGTATATTACCTTTTCATATATTTTATATTGCTTATATTTGCAATAATAGCTAAATCGCAAATGTATTCCCTTTATATTATTGACGTAGCTTATGTGTTAGGATGTATATAAAATGTGCTCAGTTAGTCTTGATTGTCAAATACTGTAATTATCGCTTGTCGCTCGTTATACTGCCGGCTTCTGAGCTGCGCTGTCCACGGGGCTATCACGTAAATCGAGGGGGGGTGTCCTCACCTCTGTGAATATTTCAGTCTGCCGGAGACTCGCTTGGTGGTTTGACAGATTGTCTGTCTCATTATTCTTGTTAGTTCTGTAGAACTTTGTTCACAGAACATTGTATAGACTTTGTGATTTTCGACGTTGTACTGAGGTTGTGGGGTCACATAGACACTCTGAACATCTCAGGTCCTTAGCTATAGCATCTGACCTAATTTGTACTGGTTTCTGTGTATTGTCACAGTCGCTTTTTTTCCTATGCTGAACGTAGATTCAGTAGTATGGGAGTTTTGTAACTTTTGTGGAGGATCTGCAGATGGTCCCTACTTAGTGTCGTTATATTATCTCCTTGTTCCTGATTCTGTGTCGCAGTCGCTTGTTTATTGTATGGCTATGGGCTTAGCATTCTTTTCATTGTTAAAAGCAGACTGTTCGGGGTTGCCAGTCGGTCAAGAAGTTAGTTTATGTGAGGACTTTGTCAGTCACTTGTTTAAGTTAGTCGAGTCTTGGGACTTAGTGAACTACTTAGAGCACTTACACACATACACATTACTTGTTACTATTTGTAATATCTTATTAAATGTTAATGTACCTGATGGTACTTAAGAATTATAAATGTGATATGTGCTTCGCACAATAATATTGAACTCGAGAGATTGATTTTATTTTGATTGCTGTGTTTTTAATTTACTTTGATAATATACCTCTAGACTTAATAAATTTATTAAATTTTAATTTCTCTAGTTTAGTAGCCTACCAGTTGTAATCCTAAAGCACTATTGAACCATACTGAATTTAATGGATAATTGGACAAGGATACTGACTACGTGTTACGAAAACCCGTAACAGGCTGGATGCTAAAGGCAGTCCTTTCTAGTATTCACTGGAGATCTCTAAGGGTTTTAGAATCGCGTTTTTTGTAACATACCTTCACCTGGGCCATTAGGCTTGCTGTACTGTTCCTTCTTTCTTATATTCTTATGTCGTCTTCACTAGTTTTCTCATCTACTTCGGTCTGGTAAACTCTGAATAAATCTTCAAAATTTTATTTTCCCCCCACTCCCTTTTTTATTATTATTATTATTATTATTTATTATTATTATTATTATTATTATTATTATTTTCAAAAAGAAGCGCTAAGCCCCAAGGGCTGCCCTCCCTCTCTAATTCCCTTTCAATCTGATTTTCTTCAAAATCCTCTTTAAGATTTTTGTCGTTTCATCCTCCAATTTATTTTTAATTTTAAGCTACAGATAATATTTCTCCTCTTGTCCTTCTTTTCCCCTCTCCTCCCTTTTATTTCCTTCTTCAGCGAGTGTAAAGTTTCATGTAAAACTCCATCTACTACTGTCAGGTGAAATTGATGCCCATTTTCTCCCTCAATTGGTTTCTTCTTATTACTACACATTGACTTAAGATATACAAGTTACAAGGTATGATCAGAGCCTCGTTAGTGGGGAAGGAAGAAGGGTGGGCTAGGGTGGAAAATATAGGGCAAGGGGGGGTGGGGAGAGATGGGGTAATAAAGGTTAGTTTTCTAACCACTTTGGCACATTTTGATACAAGTGTGTGTGTATGTGTTGTATTATTCATGAATACATAAAGTTCATGGGATGGGGTGTATACCTCGCTACCCATAAGCTACACTCCGTTATATCAGATGTATACTTGGACTTTGCTGAGCTGGAAGGAGGTATACTTTTTAAGAACATAAGAACATAAGAACGAAGGAACACTGCAGAAGGCCTACTGGCCCATGCGAGGCAGGTCCAAGTCCCTAAACCCGGCTTAAGCCAATGCACCCAACCTAGTCAGGTCAGTCACATTGACTTAAGGGAGGAACACGGCAACCGACCTGTTAGCACAAGCTATCAGGTCCAACTCACACCCACCCACATCTACTCATGTATTTTTTCCAACCTATTTTTAAAGCTACACAACGTTCTGGCCTCTATAACGGTACTTGGGAGTTTGTTCCACTCATCCACAACTCTATTACCAAACCAGTACTTTCCTATATCCTCCTGAATCTGAATTTTTCCAACTTAAAAAACCATTGCTGCGAGTCCTGTCTAGGCTAGATATTTTCAGCACATATTTACATCCCCTTTATTTATTCCTGTCTTCCACTTATAAACCTCAATTTATATCCCCCCTAATTCTACGTCTTTCTAGAGAGTGCAGTTTCAGGGCCCTTTGTCTATCCTCATAGGGAAGGTTTCTGATTTCATGGGATCATCTTTGTCATCCTCCTTTGTACATTTTCCAGAGAATTTATATCCATTCTGTAATACGGTGACCAAAACTGTGCAGCATAATCTAAATGAGGCCTAACCAAGGATGTATAGAGTTGAAGAACAACCTGAGGACTCCTATTATTTATGCTTCTTGATATGAAGCCCAAGGGTTCTATTAGCTTTATTGCGAACACTTATGACTGTTGTCCTGGTTTCAGATTACTGCTAACCAGAACTCCTAAATCTTTTCGCAATCCCTAATATTAAAAATTACATTATTTAGTTTATATGTGGCATGGTTATTGTCCTGTCCAACATTTAGAACTTTGCATTTGTCTATATTAAACTGCATCTGCCACTTCTCCCACCACTGCATCAGTCTATTCAAATCTTCCTGGAGTGCTCGAATGTCCTCGTCAGAATGAATTCGACGGCCTATTTTGGTGTCATCGGCAAACTTGCCGATGTCGCTCTTTATGCCTATCTATGTCGTTTATGTAGATTGTGAACAGCAGGGGGCCCAACACTGACCCCTGTGGAACACCGCTCCCTGACGCTTCCCCACTCTGATTTCTCCCCATTTATGCAAACTCTCTGCTGCCTATTGTCAACCATGCCTCTATCCAGGAAAAAAATTCTCCCCCTATTCCATGTGCTTTAATTTTTCCCCAATAGTCTCTGATGTGGGGACCCTGTCAAAAGCCTTTCTGAAGTCCATATCACAATTTCATATTCATTACCATGATCTACCTCCTCAAATTACCTTAGTGAAAAAAGTTAATAAATTCGTAAGGCAGGAACGCCCCTTTGTAAAACCATGCTGAGATTCGTTGATTAATTTATGCTTTTCAAGGTGGCTACGAACTGCCTCGGCAATTATTGATTCCATAAATTTTCCCACTATGGAGGTTAGGCTTATTGGTCTATAGTTCGAAGCTAAGGACCTGTCACCTGTTTTGAAAATAGGTATCACATTTGCCATTTTCCACTTATCTGGCACCATGCCAGTTTGTAGTGATATGTTGAAAAGATTAGCCAAAGGTGTTGCTAAGCTCCTCTTTACATTCCTTTAGAACCCTTGCATACAGTTCATCAGGGCCTGGGGATTTGTTAGGTTTTAATTTATCTATTTGCCTAAGGACCATGTCACTTGTGACCCTAATAGTGCACAGTTTATTATCGTCCTGTTCTACATAATTTATCATTACTGGAATATCGCTGGTATCCTCCTGTGTAAAAACTGAGAGGAAGTGTGTGTTAAAAATTCTACACATTTCCTTATCACTGTCAGTGAGCTGACCCGAGGAACTTTTGAGTGGGCCTATCTTGTCCCTGATCTTACTTCTGTATACCTGAAAGAATCCTTTTGGGTTAGTCTTCGATTCTCTTGCAACTTTAACCTCATAATCTCTATTTGCTTTTCTAATTCCCTTTTTTATTTCTCTCTTTAACTGAATATATCGATTTCTTAATTGCCCCTCTCCTCTTTTGATTTGCCTATATATGCCTCTCTTTTGACCAATCAGATATTTTAATCTATTGTTCATCCATTTAGGATCATTTTTGTTTGATCTGATTTCCCTATTTGGAACATAATTTGACTGAGCAGCTAGAAACTATGCCCTGGAAAGCATCATATCGGCAACCATCACCACCTACCTGACCCTAGTCAGGTCATTCCAGTTCAGCCCACCTAAGTAATTTTTCAGTCCTATGAAATCAGCCAAGCGAAAGTCAGGGACGGAGATTGATTGCCATTATTAGGGGAATTCATGATATGTTAAAACTGAGTGATTTGTGATCACTCTCCCCAAGCTCATCATTAACCTCAAGATTATTAATTAGTGTTTCCTACTGGCAAGAACCAAGTCAAGGAGGTTATTTCCCCTAGTTGGCTCTGTCACAAACTGTTTTAAAAAAACAATCCTGGATCGTATCAAGAAAGTCACCCGACTCTAAATTTCCTGTCAAATTGCTCCAGTCAATCTGTCTATAGTTGAAATCTCCCATTAGCACAACATTTTCGTATGTAGATGCCTTACGAATTTCGTCCCATAGAAGTTTACTGCACTCCCTATCAAGATTTGGGGCCCTGTAAATCACACCCAAAATTAGTTTTTCTCGGCCCTCGAGAAGCCTTTTTTTGTGCATGATGTCGGTTACAGGTCACTTGCTGTTGATGGTGGCTGTAGGGCACTTGATGGAAGTTGGCTGCTTCCCTGAAGCTGATGGTCTGCTGAGCAGATTGCGAGGTGGTGTTCTGCCATAGGAAGTTTGTAGATGTTACAAGGTTAATTGTAAGGAGTAATTTCTTTGAAGTAGGTTTCCACTAACTGGGCTGGATTTATCCTTGTTAGACGTTGAATGGTTCTGGTGTTAACCATTCTTTTATACCTTCTGGGAGATTACTCGTGTCATCGGTCTTGGGAAGTTATGTTTGTGGATGAAGCGTCGGACTCTTTGGGTTCTGTGGGGAGGTGTGTTGATCAGGTAGTCGTGGTGTTTGTTGGTTGGGGAGGGATTTCTCTGTCTGGTATATAGAGTCCACGAATGTATATAGTTCACTCTTTTTAAGATTGTATAGCCCGAAATTTATTGCAGCTATCTTTTTTTGGATGTGTAGATCGTCCATCCTTATTACGTCTCTCGACCCGGTGCCCGCGATAAAGTGGAGTAACTGTTCTGGACTCTTTGTAGCCGAAGCATGTTGGATTTTGTAGTAGTGACATGGGCACACAGATACTCAAGCATTGGTCTTATCATATAGTCTCACATTACTGGAGATGTGAGATATAGAGTGAAGTATTCTGTCAATCTCATATCCTAGATTCTTATTCGGGTTTCTGATAGTAATAGGTGTACCTCTGGTGGAGATACCTCCTTTGTTATCAATAGTTGATGCAACGCAACCGATCGTGCTGATGAGGACTTTTTCTGGATTGGTTGAGATTCTCCATATCTTCTCCCAGTTGGTTGTACTTCGTAGTTCAGCATCCATTTTCTCTATTACCGTCTCTACGCTTGTTTATTCCCGAGATGGGGAAGATGATACAACATGAATAAACATCGTCAGCAAGTTGGGTGGTGATGGTACATTCGAGATCAGGCAGAGAGAGATCGTTTACGTATATGTTGAAGAGTATAGGGCTAAGGCACGAGCCTTGTGGCACTACAGCTGTCGGTGTGAAAGGGTCTGCCGACTCCCCATTAAAGGTGGATATGATGCTCCTTCCTGATAAGTAGAATATGATCCTGAGACTGGTCCACTTGTGGTCCGGAAGGTCTGTAAGCTTGAATATTAGGCCGTCGTGCAACAGGCTGTCGAAGGCTTTTTGAAGGTCCCCATTTGCAATTAGGGCCAGGTTCCTCTGCCTCCTCAGGCTATTAACCGCATCAAAGATGATACTACTAATAATTAAATGATAATTAAACAGTAGATTGTAACTTTGGCCGATGTCTTACTTTCTGTCTTTTAGGGAAGTGTTAAAATATGAGACAAACAGCAGTTGTGTTAAGTTAATGACTAAAATTTGGTATTTATAATTACTGAGTTAATATTATCAAAGTAATGAGAAATCTTACCCCGTCTCTATATACACTAGTCTATAATAGAAAATGTTGAGTTCCAATTAACCATTTCAGGAGGTCAAATCATTAAATATATCCATACAATCAACGACCATAATTACCAGTGTTACTGGTTTAAAATGAATAATCAATAATTTTATTATAGGTCCAAGTTACGTGCGTGTGGGAGGAGTGTGTTGGTTAAGTGCCACATAGTGTCTCTTAAATCCCACCTGTCTCCGAGGTTCAATTAACATCAATAAATGTCATGTTTATTTCAGTTGTACCTGCCACAAATTAAGTGTAAGAAATAATTCAGGTCTCTGCCTGTGAAACTCATACACATAATTCCTCACATATTTCTCTTTTTTTTCAACTAACCGGCAGTATCCCATCGAGGCAGGGTGACCCAAATAGAAAAAGGATAGTTTCTCTTCTTAAAGTTAGTATTATATACAGGAGAAGAGATTACTAGCTGGTTGCTCAAGGCATTTTAGCTGCATCTTACAACACGCATGGATAACGAAGGAAGAATTCTGTTCCACTTCCCTGTGTGTGTGTGTGTGTGTGTGTGTGTGTGTGTGTGTGTGTGTGTGTGTGTGTGTGCGTGTGTGTGTGTGCATGATTAAAATAAGAAACTTCTAAAACCAATTTATTGAAAGACAGTACATAAAGTTGACAGATATGCAAGCGAAATGAACGCAAAATTAATAGTTATAGCTAAAATGTAAATGTTGTACAGCAGCTGTAGTGAATCAGAAATTATAAAGTAAAGTGTTACTGACTGTTGGTGCTGCTATAATATGTTGATGCTGCTATAATATGTTGGTGCTGCTATAATATGTTGGTACTACTATAATATGTTGGTGCTGCTATAATATGTTGATGCTACTATAATATGTTGGTGCTGCTATAATATGTTGGTGCTGCTATAATATGTTGATGCTACTATAATATGTTGATGCTACTATAATATGTTGGTGGCTGCTATAATATGTTGGTTTCTGCTATAATATGTTGATGCTACTATAATATGTTGGTGCTGCTATAATATGTTGGTTCTGCTATAATATGTTGGTTCTGCTATAATGTTGGTGCTGCTATAATATGTTGGTGCTGCTATAATATGTTGATGCTACTATAATATGTTGATGCTACTATAATATGTTGGTGCTGCTATAATATGTTGGTTCTGCTATAATATGTTGATGCTACTATAATATGTTGGTGCTGCTATAATATGTTGGTTCTGCTATAATATGTTGGTTCTGCTATAATATGTTGGTGCTGCTATAATATGTTGGTGCTGCTATAATATGTTGGTGCTGCTATAATATGTTGGTTCTGCTATAATATGTTGGTGCTGCTATAATATGTTGGTTCTGCTATAATATGTTGGTGCTGCTATAATATGTTGGTGCTGCTATAATATGTTGGTGCTACTATAATATGTTGGTGCTGCTATAATATGTTGGTTCTGCTATAATATGTTGGTGCTGCTATAATATGTTGGTGCTGCTATAATATGTGGTGCTGCTATAATATGTTGGTGCTGCTATAATTTATGTTGGTGCTGCTATAATATGTTGGTTCTGCTATAATATGTTGGTGCGGGCTATAATATGTTGGTGCTGCTATAATATGTTGGTTCTGCTATAATATGTTGGTGCTGCTATAATATGTTGGTGCTGCTATAATATGTTGGTGCTACTATAATTGTTGGTGCTGCTATAATATGTTGGTTCTGCTATAATATGTTGGTGCTGTTTATAATATGTTGGTTCTGCTATAATATGTTGGTTCTGCTATAATATGTTGGTGCTGCTATAATATGTTGGTTCTGCTATAATATGTTGGTGCTGCTATAATATGTTGGTTCTGCTATAATATGTTGGTTCTGCTATAATATGTTGGTGCTGCTATAATATGTTGGTGCTACTATAATATGTTGGTGCTACCACAATATGTTGGTGCTACTACAATATGTTGGTGCTACTACAATATGTTGGTGCTACTACAATATGTTGGTGCTGATATAATATGTTGGTGCTGCTATAATATGTTGGTGCTGCTATAATATGTTGGTGCTGCTATAATATGTTGGTGCTACCACAATATGTTGGTGCTACTACAATATGTTGGTGCTGATATAATATGTTGGTGCTGCTATAATATGTTGATGTTGCTATAATATGTTGGTGCTACCACAATATGTTGGTGCTACTACAATATGTTGGTGCTGATATAATATGTTGGTGCTGCTATAATATGTTGGTGCTGCTATAATATGTTGGTGCTGCTATAATATGTTGGTGCTACTACAATATGTTGGTGCTGCTATAATATGTTGGTGCTACTACAATATGTTGGTGCTGCTATAATATGTTGGTGCTGCTATAATATGTTGGTGCTGCTATAATATGTTGGTGCTGCTATAATATGTTGGTGCTACTATAATATGTTGGTACTGCTATAATATGTTGGTGCTGCTATAATATGTTGGTTCTGCTATAATATGTAGGTGCTGCTATAATATGTTGGTGCTGCTATAATATGTTGGTGCTACTACAATATGTTGGTACTGCTATAATATGTTGGTGCTGCTATAATATGTTGGTTCTGCTATAATATGTTGGTGCTGCTATAATATGTTGGTACTGCTATAATATGTTGGTGCTGCTATAATATGTTGGTGCTGCTATAATATGTTGGTGCTGCTATAATATGTTGGTGCTGCTATAATATGTTGGTGCTGCTATAATATGTTGGTGCTGCTATAATATGTTGGTGCTGATAGGTACTTAGCTGTTGTTTTTATCTTTCTGTTGTTGGTAATAACTGTTGTTATAGATGAAGTTGCTGTTATTGATCATAACTGACATAACATATTGTCTGGTAGCTGTTAATAATGAATGTTAATATAAGCTATGTTCTTCCTGCTGTTAAAATTGTTAACTTTTATATCATATATTTTTGCTGTTGTTGGTATCGATGGTATTTTTGTCAAGTTTTCCTCGACGTGTTGATAAAGTTGATGGTATAACAGTTTAAAGTTTCTTATTCTTTTGTTTAATATTCTTGAAATTTTTATTTTCATCTTGGTTTGTCTTTTCTGCCCAAACTTCATTTAATGTTTCCTTTTCTTTATTCTTAGTTAATGCAATTTATCTTTCTTGTTCTTTACCATTATGGTAAAATTTCAAATTAGAGTAAATAAAGAGGTTACAACAGGTGCAGTCCAAAGCTGTCGTTAACACGTGGTGGACAAACTTGGCGGCTCAGATGGTAACTTTACCCCACAAATCGCAAACATTTTCGAACCTGCGGTGATATTTTTCATTTACTTAAATTAATAAGAATTCAAAGAAGCAATTTTAAAACATAAATTTTGTAATAATCATTTATATGATAAGAGACACACACATACATCCAGACAACGAAACACCAACTGAAACATCCAAACAATGAAACACACTCCTGGCGGGGCGAGGAGCTATAAATCGACCCCTGCAACCACAATGAGGTGAGTACACACACACACACACACACACACACACACACACACACACGCACGTCAAGAAACTAGAGAAAGTACAAAGGTTTGCGACAAGTTAGTTCCAGAGCTAAGGGGAATGTCCTATGAAGAAAGATTAAGGGAAATCGGCCTGACGACACTGGAGGACAGGAGGGTCAGGGGAGACATGATAACGACATATAAAATACTGCGTGGAAATAGACAAGGTGGACAAAGACAGGATGTTCCAGGGAGGGGACACAGAAACAAGAGGCCACAATTGGAAGATGAAGACACAAATGAGTCAGAGAGATATTAGGAAGTATTTCTTCAGTCATAGAGTTGTAAGGCAGTGGAATAGCCTAGAAAATGACGTAGTGGAGGCAGGAACCATACACAGTTTTAAGACGAGGTTTGATAAAGCTCATGGAGCGGGGAGAGAGAGGGCCCAGTAGCAACACTGTGAAGAGGCGGGGCCAGGAGCTAGGACTCGACCCCTGCAACCACAAATAGGTGAGTACAAATAGGTGAGTACACACACACACACACACAGAGGCGCTATGTGTACCCTTAACAACAATATTCAATACATCTATCGAAACAGGGAGATTGCCTGAGGCATGGAAGACAGCAAATGTAGTCCCAATCTTTAAAAAAGGAGACAGACATGAAGCGTTAAACTACAGACCAGTGTCACGACATGTATAGTATGCAAAATCATGGAGAAGATTATCAGGAGAAGAGTGGTGGAACACCTAGAAAGGAATGATCTCATCAACAGCAGCCAGCATGGTTTCAGGGACGGGAAATCCTGTGTCACAAACCTACTGGAGTTCTATGACATGGTGACAGCAAGTAAGAAAGAGAGAGAGGGGTGGGTGGATTGCATTTTCTTGGACTGCAAGAAGGCGTTTGACACAGTTTCCCCACAAGAGATTGGTGCAAAAACTGGAGGACCAAGCAGGGATAACAGGAAGGCACTACAATGGATCAGGGAATACTTGTCAGGAAGACAGCAGCGAGTCATGGTACGTGGCGAGGTGTCAGAGTGGGCACCTGTGACCAGCGGGGTCCCGCAGGGGTCAGTCCTAGGACCAGTGCTGTTTCTGGTATTGTGAACGACATGACGGAAGGAATAGACTCTGAGGTGTCCCTGTTTGCAGATGACGTGAAGTTGATGAGAAGAATACACTCGATCGAAGACCAGGCAGAACTACAAAGGATCTGGACAGGCTGCAGACCTGGTCCAGCAATTGGCTCCTGGAGTTCATCCCACAAGTGCAAAGTCATGAAGATTGGGGAAGGGCAAAGAAGGCCGCAGACGGAGTACAGTCTAGGGGGTCAGAGACTACAAACCTCACTCAAGGAAAAAGATCTTGGGGTGAGTATAACACCAGGCACATCTCCTGAAGCGCACATCAACCAATAACTGCTGCAGCATATGGGCGCCTAGCAAACCTCAGAACAGCATTCCGACATCTTAATAAGGAATCGTTCAGGACCCTGTACACCGTATACGTTAGGCCCATATTGGAGTATGCGGCACCAGTTTGGAACCCACACCTAGCCAAGCACGTAAAGAAACTAGAGAAAGTGCAAAGGTTTGCAACAGACTAGTCCCAGAGCTTAAGAGGTATGTCCTACGAGGAGAGGTTAAGGGAAATCAACCTGACGACACTGGAGGACAGGAGAGATAGGGGGGACATGATAACGACATACAAAATAACTGAGGGGAATTGACAAGGTGGACAAAGACAGGATGTTCCAGAGTTTGGACACAGCAACAAGGGGACACAGTTGGAAGCTAAAGACACAGATGAATCACAGGGATGTTAGGAAGTATTCTTCAGCCACAGAGTAGTCAGTAAGTGGAATAGTTTGGGAAGCGATGTAGTGGAGGCAGGATCCATACATAGCTTTAAGCAGAGGTATGATAAAGCTCACGGCCGGGGAGAGTGACCTAGTAGCGATCAGTGAAGAGGCGGGGCCAGGAGCTCGGACTCGACCCCCGCAACCTCAACTAGGTGAGTACAACTAGGTGAGTACATACACACGCACACACACACACACAACAAACACACACACACACCACACACACACACACACACACACACACAAACACACACACACCACACACACACTAACACACACACACACACACACACACACACACACACACCACACCACACACACACACACACACACACACACACACACACAGTGAGACAGAAAGCACTCCAGAAAGACGGAGAGGTGGGGTACACCATCTAGTTCTGGGCATCGATACATACAGCCCATGCAACCAAGGAGGAGGTGAAGAGGCTACTAAGCGACCTATATATCTCACAGACGATGGGACCGGATAACATCCATCATGGGTCCTGAGGAAGGCACCACAGGCACTATGTGTGCCACTAACAACAATTTTTAACACACACACATCAATGGAAGACAGCAAATGTAGTCCAATTTTGTAAATAATGAGACATACGTATCTACATAAATTAAGTTATTGTTTTTTGATGGTAGAAGGGAAAAAAAGGAGAACGACAGAGGACAGAACACAGACAAATTTTTGAATCATATAGTGGATCACTAAAAGTAAAGTTAGAGCGACAGTAGTTCTAATGTAAAATTGCAGAACCTTTTTTATTTAATGT
>NC_069402.1:111647963-111676362 GCF_026875155.1 Cherax quadricarinatus
CCCAATCAAAAAAGTGCCAGCACCTACATAACCCATTCTATAAAGCACTGACCTTGTAGCTAGAATTCCCATAAAAGAATCTAAAACCACTTCACGAACCCTTGGCTTTAATCTGATCTTCCGAAAGTCTCCCAAATGCCCTTCCAATCATACATTGGGTATGTAGCTACTCCCTGTATCACTGTACCCTCCCAAACCCTGTCCCCCCAAGCCTACTTACCCTTACTTTTTTTTGCTTCCCTTACTGCCAACAAATTTCGCACCATATCTTCACACTCCAGTAGTGCCTTTCCCTTCCACCATTTTTCGCACATCCTTCATGACCTCTCCCGCCCTTTACCCCTCTCCCCTCCCACCCTCAAGTATGGGCTGCTTCACAACACTGCCTTCACTCGTGTGTCCAAAGGTATAAAACCCACCCCACCCTGCCGCACCCCCATCATCACCACCTCCTTCCGTAGCCATGGCTTCCCATAACCCCACAATACCTCGAAACCACCCTCTCCAGTTCCTGAATATCGCACTACCTCAGGGGAATATTTCTGCCACGCCCCACACTTTACTGTACACAAGTGTATTTACTACCACCACCCTCTGCTGCAATGTTAACATCCCCAGCCCTCCACCCGCGCACCCTACCCATCGCTCTACTCACTACTTCCTTGGAATTTATTCTCTGTGCCCCCCAGCGTCCGCCATATACACAGCCCCACATATCTTAATTCTACCACTACGCTCCACCCATACTGTTCCCCCAACCCCCCCCCACCCACGTGCCTACTTTAATAACTTTGACTTTGCTCCATTAACCCTCATCCCTTTGTCGCCCACCAAAAACTCTATTATACGTCCCACATTCCCCAATCCTATTTCCCCTCCTACCAAAATTTGTGGTGTCATCCACATACCCAACAATACCACATCTCCCAGGCCCCACCTCTCCCTGTTCCCACACTCCTTCCTCTATAAGCCTATAAAAAGGGTCCTGCATGCATGCAAAGAGGATTTGAGACAAGGGGCAACCCTGTCGCAAACCCATCCCCATCTGCACTGGCAACCCTAACTTCCCATTAACCTGAACCCTGACCGTTGCAGGCGTATACAAAGTATCGCCCAGCGCACAATCTCATCACCAAAACCCTGTTTTTTTTAAATACACCACAACATATGTCTATCTACACTGTCATACGCCTGCTTCCAATCAATCCCCAAGATCCACCCCCGTTGTCTACCCTCCACAAAATCCTTAATTCTTCCATGCCCCTCACGCATACTTCGACCCCTCACGCATACTTCCACACTGTTTCTTTATTTTGATGTTAAACCTACAGTTTAACATCAAAATAAAGAAACAGTATGGATCTCAATCAAATTAACTGACAAACGGATTGCACCTATATGCTCGCAAGATATTGCTGCCAAACATACAATAAGAACTTACGGCAAGAACATAGCTAAAAAAAAAAAATACTGTCACAAGGTCATGAATTGACATATATACACATTCATTGATGCAAAACCTTGCATATATATAAATTGTACATATAACATGACATCTGACAAAGGCTCAATACACTTGACCATAAAATATACACAGAAGTTATATCAGTTAAATCCCATCCTTCGCATTAATCAAAAAACCAAAACCTAACATCATAATCTTACTAGAACATCTACATACGTATCCCTAACAATACAGCTGTACATATACCAACATACGACTAAACAGAAAAATAATACAACTTAGAACACAAAAACTGAAGCGCAATACTGTTACAACAAACCCATATACATGATCTCAGACACAAATGGACTACGTCACTAAACTGTCTAGATATGTCTGTATACCATACAGACTAAAACTTAACATCAAGAACTTAGCAATGACAGCAAACCGGTATCAGGGTACAGACTATAATTACAAACTTTAAAAAGAATCGAATCATACATATATAAAGTATTACATAACGTCTGACCCATGACAAAGGCTCAATACAATAAAAGGGATATATATATATATATATATATATATATATATATATATATATATAAAATATATATATATATATATATATATATATGTATATATATATAATATATTATAAATATATATAATATATATATATATATATATATATAAAATATATATATTAATATATATATATGTATATATAATATATATATATATATATATAATATATATATATATATATATATATATATATATATATATATATATATATATATACACACACACACCCCACAGGAGCTCGGACTCGACCCCCGCAACCTCAACTAGGTGAGTACACACACACACCCACACACACACACACGTACACACAAACAATTTCACAAAATTACATTAATCAGATGCACTGTATGCACAAAGCAAAACAGTATATAAGTATATCTCATCATGCAAAAACTCAGCACGTAACATAAATACAAACTAAAACACACTTCATGTCGCAAAGAACTTATTACTCAAGAATCGTGTCATACAAGATTGATACACATCAAAATAATACATAAAAAAATCTACTATATTATACCTACATTCTGAAAAGTGTTATATCTAACATAACGAGACCTTGAGCTCTACATCCACACTTGGCTGTCATGAAGTCTCAATGAAAACCAGGAAACCATTCCAAACCCACATTCACAACACATTCACGACCCCCCCCCCCAAAGGAGGCGAGCCCGCTGTGACCCCCTGACTCCCTCCAACCTATGAAAACCTCTTCACTCACTCGTTATCAATCACAGATTTATCATTCGTCTCTCAACCTGCGGGCTGAGAGGACGCTTTATGAGCCTGCTCCTGCTTACACCTGGTGGCGAACCGTGTACTACAGTACGCAAGATGGCGGATCGTCAGGGTAGAAGAGTAAACACGGTCTGTGTTGAATTCATTCTTGGCTCTCTCAGTGGTGCAACGATGCATTTCTTGTTGCCTACCATTATTCGCGACGTCTACGGCATCCCCACTGAGGAATTATATGGTGTGGCTCTCAATGGGATGTCGAGGTTTTTTGTAAAATTCGCAAATGCCGGCTTTTACTCCAAGACTGTGGAAGCTTTTCAAGAGAGGAAAATGGCGGTGAATTCAGCCGTAGAGGTATGCCTGCATGACGTCTCCACATACGTCACCTGGGTCAAAGTAAGGAACGTGCCTTTCGAGGCGGAGGAGTATGTTATTCGGAAAGTTTTTGGTAAATACGGCACGGTACATGCAGCGAACAAGGGAGTGTGGAGGGAGGGCCCATACGAGGGGCTCCCGGAAGGCTCCTGCACCCTCAAGATGACATTAAAACAGCCGATTCCATCTTACGTTCATCTAGACCACTACAGGACCCAAGTTTTTGTTCACTATGCAGGCCAACGTAAGACATGCATGCAGGTTATGCAACTCGTATGACTATATGGCTGCTCAGTGCTCCAGACGCCTGGTTGTACGCATCCGGGAACCTTTTCCTGTGGTTCTACGAACCGAGGCCTTTGATCTGGAGACTGGTCCCTCGCCTGAACAAGGACCTAAGCTTTGGAGTGAGGCAGTACAACAAGAGGAGACGCGGTCTATGGCGTGTGCCACCCTGACGGTGGACACTACAGACGTGCCCACGCCACCTGTGGGGCCTACGGAGCCTGTGGAGTTGTCACAGGAAAGTTTGCTGGAGAACGTGCTAAACGATCTCCTGGATGGGGCAGAGCATAGCCCAGACGTTCCACCGGAGTGTCAAGAAGTGGTGAAGGATGATTCGCCAAATATGGGAGACCTGGACGTGACTACAATGACACGTTTTTTTTTTTATATTTTATTTAAAACAACACAATACATTAAATAGATAAAAGAACACAGTATCAGTTCTTACACAAAATTATAAAATTCCTTGTCTAAATGCACACAGACGATTAACGTTGTGTTGTCACAAACTGTCCCTCATCCCCTATACATTATATCCCATGTAACTATGTTAAGTAAGATTACACAAGATGGCATAACAATATTCATCATTATTATTATTATAACAAAAGAAGACCCAAACCTACAATCTGCATTATTTTTTCCACTTTGTTATTTATACATTATTAATCCTTCATACAGAATCCTTACAAATGCCATGACTGATTCTGTAACACACTGTTAATTTTATATTTCCATACACTTGTCACGATTACCGTTAATTTTGATAGATCTGATCCTGGCAGAAAAATTTTTGCTAATCTTCCCCCTTCACCCCGAAGCAAAAAAAAAACTGATATCCCCAACAGATTGGGATATTTTACAAACTTTTTACTAGAGTTCATCAAATGTTACATTGCTTTTTTGACAATGGAGTGTATCACCACCCCAAAAAGAATGTACATTATTATATATTTTCCTAAAAAAACAGAAATTTACTATACATGAGAGTTGTTTAATAACCACTAACTTGCTTATCTGATATATTATGAACTCAGCCATAAAGATAAATTAACCCTAGTCACCAGTTTACTGTACACTGTATCATGTTTTCCTCATAATAACTCCAAACACAGGGAGCCTTCTTTATCGTTGAGAAAATTGCATTCATACACCACAAACTACATTTAACAAAATGCACCTCCATACCCGGGAGCCATTCACACTTGAACACCCAGGTGTTCTTGTGCCATCCCTGCACCAACTAAACGTTGAACCATTACATTCACACTTGAACACCCAGGTGTTCTTGTGCCATCCCTGCACCAACTAAACGTTGAACCATTACATTCACACTTGAACACCAGGTGTTCTTGTGCCATCCCTGCACCAACTAAACGTTCCCACCATTACATTCACACTTGAACACCCAGGTGTTCTTGTGCCATCCCTGCACCAACTAAACGTTGAACCATTATACAAAAGTTAAAAAACAAGCTAAGTGAATACAAATTTAAATATTATCTATAAAACTGTGTACACAGAAACAACACAACACTTGTTATTCGTAATTGTTTGTGACATATACAAACTTTTACCATCATCCATCAGATGATACATTACTAATTTGACACAGGAGTGTCTCACCACTCCAAAAGTAGTTACATTATTATTTTTCCCTAAAAAAAAAACACAAATTACTGTACATGAAAGTTTGTTAAGAACCACGAAATCGTTCATCTGATATATTATGATCTAAGCCAGAAAGTTAACTTAACCCTGAACACCATTTTACCTGACATATCTTGATTTCCTCATAATAACGCCACATACCGAGAGCTTTCCTATCTTATAGAACATAACTTTTAACACACACACTACATTCACACACATTCGCCTCCATACCCAAAGCAATTCACACGTGCACACAGTTTTACTTGTTCCATTCCTACAACAGCAACCGGAATCAGACTAGTTACCACCAACCATAATCCGTTACACTACATACCATCCACCCATGTCATTCGCTAAAACCTTTCCCCATACACGCCACCACCCTAAAAACCCCTTGAAAACCCGACTACCAAAAAAAAACCAGTCCCCTACATGGTTATCACTGTACCAATTGCAGGAGACGACTGACTGTAACTCTCTGTAGTTCTCTGGAAAAAAACCCTCCCACTGACTCCCAAAAAAAAGTTTGTTCCTACCAGCAGTCCTGTATATACGCGCTGCAATTGCCTTAATTCGAATCCTACCCCAGTATCTCTTATTCCCCAGGAATATACAGAAAATCCACTACCACATACATAATCCCCCTTTTTACCCCCCCGTGATACCCCTTTTTACCTCTAATGTTAAAGCTCGCAGGTATCTACATTACCCCCACCTAACGACGAAAAACCCTCGCCAACCACATCCTTTACCTCCCTCAATTCTTCACAAAATAACCGCATGAAATGCCGTTTCCAGCTCACCACACTGACTGCAGGACGGTTCCCTCACCAAACCCATTAAACTCAAAACTACTTTTGAAGCTAGGATCCCTATCATGAATCTGTATACTAACTCACGTACCCTAGGCATTAACCTGAGCCTCCTGAAGTCTTCCCATATCGCCCCCCAATCATACAATGGATAGACCAAATACGCCCTGCAGGATTTCCTTCCTCCCACTCAATGATACCAAACGCCCCACTTAAGTCGCTCACCATCTTTAACCAATAACAAAACCCTCAGCATATCCTCACATTCAATTAACTCTTTACCTCCCCACCATCTCCGCACATCCCCCATCATCTTCCCCACTCTTCCCCCTCTTTTCCCTCCACCCTAACGAATAAACTGTTTACATATATTGCTTTTCACCCTGGGCCCCAGTGCTAAAAGACCACTCCCCCTCTGCGACATTCGCCCATCACCACTTCCTTGCTCAGCCATGCCCTCCCAAAAACCCCCAAAACATAACGTAAAGCTCGTCTCTGTATTTTTTGGGTACGTCCTGTGTTCTAAAAGGATACACTTCCGCTATACCCCAAACCTTACTGTAAACCAGCGAATTAACTATTACCGCCCTCTGCTGTAATGTGACATCTCCCGCCCGTAAACCCCCAATCACTCACTACTTTCTCCACTACCCTCTCTGAATTTACCTGCCTAGCCTCCTGCGCATTCGCCATGTATAAAAATCCACAAATCTTCAAATTATCCACCACTGCCCACCCAAACTCCAACCCCAAGACCCCCCCCCCCCCAAGCACCCACCTCCAGTAAACACATTTCGCCCTATTTTCTCTCATGCCCGACACCTCCCCAAAAATCCCCACACCCTCCCCACCCTACGCAATCCTCCACCCCTTCTATCAGGATAGTGGATCATCCACATACCCCACATTTCCTGAGCGCCCCCCTTCCCTCTCCCCCTTTAAAGCTCCCACCCCCTCAACGAGCCCATAGAACGGATTTGCATGACGCAAACAGAATTTGTGAAAGAGGGCACCCCTGCCGTAATCCCTCTCCATTTAACCAGCCTTCCCAATCTGCCATTAACTTGGACCCGTACCAAACCGCTGAGTATAGTATCAACCACCTCGCCACTCCCATCCAAACCCCAGACGCAACAAACAAGCCCTCAAAAATTTTCTATTCACACAGTCATATGCATTCTTCCAATCAATACCCAAAAGTCCTCCCCCCCCCGCAACCCTCCAAAAAGTCCCTTATGTGCCATGCCCAACTCTCATACCCTTTGTCCCGGTATACCCATCTGACCCCTATGTACAACCCCACCAATTAAACCCTTTTTCATCCTATTACCTAATATCTTTGCAAAAAATCTTGTAGTCAGAAACACATTTAGTGAGATAGCTCTATACGCACTTAAAAACACTCCCCCCTTGCTTTTTTCAAACCAACACAACCACTCCAATACTTTGAGTCTGACTTAGCTTGCCTCCCGCAGCATACAATTCATGACCTCCCCCAGACAAGTCTTAATATGCTCCAATGAACTCTGTAAAAATCATTTGAAATCCCATTGATGCCCGGTGCTTTTCCAGTACTCATGTTAAACACTGCCCCCTCAACTTCCCCCACACTAATCGCTCCTCCTATCTCCATCCCCCCACTTCTTTTTGCCCTAACCCCCCCCCCTCCAACACATCCTCAAAAGCTCGCCCTCCCCCCCTTTTCTTTCCCTTTCTCTCGAAACCAGAAATCAGTATAATTACTCATGCCTTCTGTAGTAGTAAGCACCTGTCCCTTATGATATCCACCCATATCCTCGCTCACCCTTTAAATTGCAAAATAGTTGACTCCTTTGCCTTACCCCAAAACGTCTTAAAACACTTCCGAAGGTTATTTCCCCCCACAATACAGCCCCCAATCCTGGGCCCCCCCCCATGCACGGCATCAAATCTGTCATTGTGTATCTCCGCCAGTCTACCTCTAAGTTGCTCCACGGTCCCATATGCTTCCCCACTTCCTCCTCATACACTCGTTCAGCTGACGTTCCAAATAATTCTGTAACATACCTCCACCTGGCCTCTTCCCGTCCCCTATTTTTAAGAATCCAGCAATACCCGGCTTAGCTCGCTTCTCCACCATTCCCAAAACCACGACCCCACATTCCTTGATCCCCAAAAAGAGTGCCACCAATCCCCAAAAGCCTCACTCACCCCTCCCCCCTTCACAAGTCTCGCATTTAATTTCCAATAACCAGGTGTATCCTAACCATACCCCCCAATCAAAATCCGCAAAAACCGCCCTGTGGTCCGAAAACCCAATCGAAGGTCCTAACTCCCAGAACTCGTATTGCCTCCCCTAGCATAGAGCCTATCCAGTCGTGCAGCATAACCCCTTCGTACAAATGTTACTCAATCCTCCAACCACCCCTCCCCACTACATCTAAAACCTCCACATCCCCCCAGCAAAATTGCGTAAAAACCCCAACACACACCCGCCCCCTCGGTTCCTCATCACCCTGTCGTATGACACAATTCCAATCTCCCCCTATCACAGTAACTAAAGGCATTTCCCCCCAAAAAAAAAGCAAAACATCCCCCACGAAAGTTACCTTAACTGCTGCATTTCCATCCGCCCGGGATGTATACCCTATAAAACAAACCCTTGTCTCACCCCCCTCTCCCTCTACCCTACCGCACACTCTTCCACCCCCACCCTCCTCCCACCCCAACACACGCAAGGGACTGGTTTCCTTCACAGCCACAGCAACCCCCCTTTTAACCTCACCGATCCACTCACATTAACTTATAACCCTTCAAGCGCAACTCACATCCAAACTTGTAATTATGCTCCTGTATGAAACATATATCCACATCAAATCTTCTTAAAAACCATTCCATCCACACTCTCTTAATCTCAGCTCTCAGGCCGTTAGCATTAATGGTGACCACCTTGAATTATTACAATAGAGGCGGCTTTCCCCGCCGCTTTTGAAGGTTGCTCGAAAGACGTGGTTGTTGACTACAGTCACGTTTGTCACTTGGTCTATCCAGACCTCCGATCCCCCCCTTTTCCTTCGACCCTTGCAGCACCACAGAACCGGTGCCACCATTCCCCGGTAGTTCTAGCCCGGTCTTCCAAGGTTTCTCTTCAGATCTCTGCCCTGGCGTTAAGACATCTTCCATATCAGACATCCCAGCTGCTCGCTTACGTGTGGCCACCTCCACACGTTGCCTAAGCATCCATGTCCTCCTGGTGCACCTCAACCACCACCGTGTGCTGCTTACTCTCGTTGCACAAGGTGTTCTCACACTCCTGTGCAGCTGCTACCCCCTCCAATACCCTCCCGTCCTTCTCCCCTTCCTGACTGTCTTCCAACTCCCCCAAGAAGTCTTTCAAGACCTCGTCCAACAGACCATCCTGTTGTAAGTCACTTCTGTCAACAGTCGCATCCGTAGATGGTCGCTCAGACACAGTTCCCACAGGTAACGTGGCGCACGCTCCCAATTCCGACTCCGCTCTGTCTACTTCTTCACTCCAACTTCCAGACGCCTGTCTTGCAGCTTCACCTGTCCCAGGTGCCAAGGAGAGCAGCTGTCGTTCCACAGTTGTTGGCGCCTGTTCCCTCCGTCCCTGCCTTTGATGACATTGGGCCGCCATATGGTCATAAGACCCGGCACAGCCTGCATGTCCGACGCTGTCCTGCATAATATACATAAACCTGTGTTCTGAACTCTTCCATCAGAACGTACGATGGTACAGGTTGTCTCAATGTCATCTTCAATGTGAAAGATCCCTCTGGCAGCCCCATATAAGGCCCATCCTTCCACACTCCCAACTCTGCCGGATGGATCTTGCCATACCTACGGAATACCTCCACAACATCATATTCCAAGGCCTCAAAGGGGATATTTCTCACCTTTACCCACGTTACGTAGCTTGATACGTCATGTAGGCAGACCTCCACTGCAGAATTAACGGTCATCCTCTTTTCTTGAAACGCGTCGACTATGCTGGTGTAAAACCCAGCACTCTTGAACTTGATGAAGATCCTGTACACTCCATTCACTGCTACACCATACAACTCGTCGTTCGGTATGCCGTACACATTGCGGATGATACTTGGCAGAAGCACCTGCATTGTAGAACTACTCAGGGCACCACGTACCAGCTCCACACAGACAGTATTCATCCTGCGTCCATGTCTGTCCGCCATTTTGATTGCTCAAAACAGGCAAACTGCACAGAAAATCAACTGAATCGGGAGCGCCTGCGCAGCACGTCCACTCGGCCCGGAAGCGAAGAGGACAATGAATGACACGGTTGCATGAGGTGGTGGTGGAAGTCCACCAGTAGGCTTCGTCTGGTGAGGAGATGTGTGTGGAAGGTGGTTCCCGCAAAACGGACGGCAGGAGTGTCGGATATGGACGAGGTCCTGACACCGGGAGAGCGTCCAGGGAAGAAATTATGGTCGAAAGTGGCTGAGGCACCTTTTGCAGACGGGGTTGTGGCAAGCGCCCAGCATATGGGTAGGGCACGGGGAGGTGAGGGGGCCTTGGGAGATCAAAGGTCAAAGAAGGTCAGTGTAATGTACGTGTGGGAACGGGAAAGACCCACAAACATAGAGGAAAACCTCCTTTTGTGAATTCAAGTGTGTTAACATCAATATAAATGGCCTGCGGGCAGAGTTTAAGTGTGTGTGGATGGAGTGGTTCTTGCGCAGGTACGCTGTGGACGTATGTTTCATACAAGAACACAATTATAAGTTTGGGCGAGAGTTACGGTTAAAAGGCTACCGAATGTATGTTAGCAGTTCTTTAAAATTAATGGGTGGGGTAGCTATAGTGGTGAAGAAGTCCAGCCCTTGGCGTGTCTTGAGATGGGAGGAGGGGGGAGGTTGGAGGGTGGTGAGGGTAGATGGGTACTGGGGTGAGGTGAGGGTTTGTTTTATTGGCGTTTACATGCCTGCGGAAAGCAACACTAAAGTTAAAATAGAATTTGTGAGGGAGGCTTTAACGTTTTACACTCGGGGTTTGCCGAGGGGGGCGGGGTGCGTTTTACCTGTCTTATGGAATCTGCTGGGGGATGCAGGGGTTTATGATGTGGTGGGGCGGGGTGGGTGGTGGGTGGAGCATACGTTCGTTCGCAGGGGCTATGCGGCCCATCTGGATAGACTTTATGTTACACAAGGAATTAGAGTTGGGCACATACAGACCTTTGATGTGGGGTTTTCAGATCACCGTGCAGTGCTAGCGGACTTGAACTGGGATGGAATGATCAGGGTTTATCCAGGTTATTGGAAACTGAACGTGCGCCTATTGGAGGGGGAGGGGGATCGGTCCGCTTTTCAGGACTGGTGAAAGAATATCTAGGAAACGCGACGGGCAGGTGAATGTTTGTTGGAATGGTGGGAAACACGTGCCAAACCCGGAATAGCGAGTTATTATAAGAAGCGGGGAAAAGAGGAGGCGAGGTGGAGGTATGGGCTGCAAAACTATCTGGAGGGACAGCTAAATGATTACTATGTGGGGGGCGGGAGTAGTAGGTATGACGACATTGAACATCTTCGTAGTCGACTTGCAGAAATTCACAATGAACGTTTCAATGCGGTTAGAGTCAGAGCAGGTATGGAAGAAGTGCTATGGGGTGACAAACCTTCAGGTTGTGTCTTGCGCAAATTTCGGGTCAGACAACAGGCGACGTCCCTCTTGCAATTGGAAGTATGCACGGGTTTGGGTGGTTACCTGCCGGGTCAAGTACTCCTCACCACGGACAGCATGAGTTTTTATGCTGATCTATGGTTTGGGGAAAAGCTACAGTAGGGAGTAGGGGGTGGGGTCCATGCGGGTGGCCTGGTGAGGAGGGATTTCAGAAAAGTTATAAGTGACAGGGATAGAACGGTACTAGAAGGTAGAATTCGAGTGGAGGAGGTAGAGGAGGCGATTTTTAGTATGAGTAAAGGAAAGGCACCAGGTATAGATGGCATTTCGAATGATTTTTATAGGGCACATTGGGGAAGTATTAAGCATTGTTTGGTTGATGTATTAAATTGCATGCTCACGGAGGGGAGGTTAGGTATGTCACAAAGTACGGGGGTAGTTGTGTTGGTGCCCATAAAGGGAGGGGGGAGGGGTCTGAGTGCATATAGAGGAATATCTCTTATATGCTCTGACTATAAAATCTTTGCAAAAGTTTTAGGAAACAGAATGAGGAAGGTTATGGGGTCGGTTATTCAGGAGGGACAGCTAGGCATACCAGGTAGGAGCAAGAGGGACGGACATGTAGGTATTAGGGAGCTTTTGGAGGAATGTCAAGGGGGAGGTGTCCTCGGGCTTGACTGGCAAAATGCTTATGACTGTGTTGATAGGGATTTATTGAGGCTTATTTTATTGAAGCAGGGTTTTGGAGAGGGGGTTGTAAGATGGGTTGATACCTTGTATGTCTCGGCTATGGTACGCTTACAGGTAAACGGTAAATTGGGGCAGCCGGTCCGTATGGAAAGGGGTTTGAGGCAAGGGTGCCCCCTCTCCCAGCTGCTTTTTGCTTGTATGCAAAACCCCTTTTATGAGCTGGTGGATGGTGGTTTGAGGCGTGGGACGCGGAGCAGTGACCATGCAGCGCGTGTGGTCGGGTACGTAGATGATACCACGATTTTTTTTTTATTAGAAACCTTACAAAAGTACAAAGGATGCATAATAAAGTACAGGAATACAAAACATTCTTTTGTGCTACTAGTACCAGGTTATTCCCGGCGGGAACAAGTATTATAACATCTTGTTATAGCAAAACAATACACGCTAAGACAAACCTCACTAAAGTTTATCAGTCATTAATAGTTGCCGCCAAGCTATTGTACCCAAAGAAAACACACCAAAAAGAAACTTTACATAGTTTAACAATATAAAATGAATACCTGACATGTCCTATTACAACAAAAACATCATACAAATGTACAACATCACAAGATTACTAAAGTTGAAATTTTCACACATGACTAAAACCATAAACCCCTTTAACACACAATATATGTACTACACATATCATGTCAGTAAAGTAAAAAGACCCTAACCAAAGCTACCATAACAACTACAAAACAAGACAAAACCCTAACATACCCGGTAAAACAGGGTACAGAGTATTGGTTAAGTTATGTTACATTAGATCCTAACCAATAGGAATTCGGAAGGAACGTATGATTCCTTATGCACAATAACAATAGAGAAACAGTATTTTACTATTATTAATATGTTAAACCCTCAAGTACAATAATTCAGGTACAGAAAACAGAACAACATACATGTAACATACAATAATAAAATAACCCAAAACAAGTTTTTATAACAAATCTCGGCACATTAAAGGGTTTAAAACCAAACCCTTTACATAATTAAACCTCCCACATATGTATAAAAACCGAAAATCTTGTCCACAAGACTTTTTTGGTATAACCCCATAAAAACATGGTATAGACCCAAAACCTATACATACACTTAAATTTTTTCACATAGAACCTTCATCAGCCAATAAAAGTTAAACATAAGACAAGAGAAGTAAGAAGGATAAGGCTGCTGTAATTTGTCAGTCCCAAAAGAACTGACACGTATCTCAGAAAATTTTTTCTTGAAACCAACTTGCCAATCTAATTACTTAAAAACGAGATCCTAAGGGCTCGGTATCCTGGCTATCAAGGAAATTTTAAAACCAGTGAACATAACCATCAGGCTTAGAAATGTAACCCTGGAAACCACACTTATATCTCACTATGACAAACATTCTCGTGAAACATGGCGTACCATCCATACCTAATTCTCACTACCTTCCTCTTACACACTACATAAGCTCCAGAGAAAAACAACCCCCCCCCCTTTACATCCCCCCATAAGGAGACCACTCCTTTGTCCATCCTCAGGGACCCCGACAAAGGGAACCCACAGTGAGGTTCCTATAACCTTCCGGGAAACTTTTTTCCCAGGACGCCCCATAAACCAGCATATTCCTACACTTCGTCCTATAGAATCTAGCCGCCAACGCTTTTATCCTCGTATCACCCCTTAATCCCCTCATTCCCCATGAGATATCCAGATAATCTACTATGATATACATTATAGCCCTTCCAACATCCCTAGGCACTCCCCTTACATCTAGTAGTAAAGCCCTTAAAAACGGCAAACGACCCCCCCCCCAACAGTCTGATAACCCCACCCATCCATGATCTCACCCCCTCCAAGGAGGTACAAAAGAAGACCACATGAAACGCCGTTTCAACATCACCACAAAACTGACAAAAAGCCTCTTCCACAAACCCCATACAACGTAACACCTCCTTGGAAGCCAGAATCCCCATGATAAAACGATACACTAATTCTCTTACTCTAGCCGGTATCCGAAGCTTACTAAAATCTTTCCAAATAACCCCCCAATCATACGTTGGATACACGGCTACCCCTTGCATAATTCCCTGACCTTTCACTACCCTCATGTTCCAGACATAATGTCATTATTTCAAGGATTGGAATGGTCATTGTTTACTGTACAGATTTGTGTCTTTCAGATGTAATATGTTAACTGGAAAGTACATGTACTATGCAGAAATTTTCATCACTGTTTTCACTATGTAATTTGTCGTTTACTTTTATGTACTATGTATGTCTTAAATAAAATATAAAAAAAAATTTCCCAACCATCTCCATTACCTCTAAACATGGGATAGCTGTCACCGCCTGCCTTTGCTTTTGATGCCGCAAAACACACGCTGACGGCTTGTCGCCCCAAAGCACTTCTTCCACCCCTGCCTGCACCCTTACAGCTTGAAACCTTTCATTTTGCAACACCCTCAACCTCCCCTTTATTTCAGCTATTTCATCCATAGGAAAATTATTCCCACCACCCCCCGCCCATAACAACCTCTTAACCTATCCTCTAAATCAGTGGTTCCAAACTTTTTCAGCTTGTTACCCAATTTAACATGCCACATAAAGCATGTTACCCCTTTCACAAAATGTTGTTATTATTGATATATATGGCTAAATTAAAACACTTGAGATATTTTCTTTTATTTATTGTATTTGAACATTGTGCATCTCTAATGACTATTACCAAAGATGTCAAGATCATCAGTGGGATGGATGGAGTTGCATACTTGAAGCTAGTTTAGGAATTCTTGGCTTCGTGGTTGAAAGTGCCAGCCTGGCATCGTTTGCAACATTCAAGCGAGTCCTCTTTTTTGTTTTCATACCCAGCACAGTTGAGAAGCCCTTCTCGCACAGGTACGTTGTTGAGAATGATACCAACAACTTCAAGGCTCTCTTGGACAGAGTTTGGCGAGTCGGGTAGTCGTGAAATCCAAAAGGAATCTGCATTTTGGTTTTGGAATTCGATTTTCAAGGCTTCATTGGCTCGCATTGTGATCCACTCCTTTGCAGGGAAATCATCATCATGAATGGCATCATCAGGTACAGAGAAAGGGATGAATGATCCACTGAAGAGTGGCTGTTTCTTGGTCACTCTCTGGAAAGTAGTGATGCATGCTTGTTTCAAGCCCCTTCAAATGGTCGCTCATTTCTTTGTTGATGGTCTGTAGAAGTGATCCAGTATCATGACTATTCTCCTCAACAAACTGGTCTAGGGTGGGAAACATGGGCGATCACCTCCTTTCTCCAAGCGCCGAATCCAGAGTCTCAGTTTCCCCAGAAATTCAGTCACAGTGTGATGAGCATCAATGACAGTCGTGTTTCGGCCCTGGAGTTGCAGATTACCACTGTTCAGCTCCGCAAATATGTCAGCCAAGTAACAAAGTCGAACAAGCCACTCCTATCGGTGAACTTGGTAGCAAAAGGAGATCCTTTTTGTTCCAGGAATTCCTGAACAGCTTTTTCGGAGCTCAATGACTCGACGTACAACCTTGCCTCGTGACAACCAGCGAACATCGGTGTGGTAGAGCAGAACTTGATTCTGCTCTCCCATTTCCTTGCACAGCTCCTTGAATATGCGCGAATTCACATCTCTGACTTGATGAAGTTGACGATTTTCAACACATCTTCAAACACTAACTTCAGATTACCAGGCAGGCTTTTCGATCCAAGAGAGTACCGGATGAATGATGCAGTGATCTACAGAAATTTCTGGATTGATAGCTTGTATGAGGCCCCGTAATCCACGATGACCACCCATCATCGACGGTGCTTCCATCGACGGAGACCTGGAATAAAAAGAAAAATTATTATAGACTGCGTCAGTTAGTCATTGTTACTCATCTTTTGCGTTATAATTATATAGTTTTAATTAATTATTTCGGTACTTGAGTATTTCAGTACGACAGGCACGATATTTTTTGTGTGAATCATGTACAAAATATTAGCTACACTACAGTTACTTGTACAATAAATAAAACTGTATATGACTATATGCCGTGTAATTCATTGTATTTATACTAATTTAGACTTTATATAAACATCGTTTCCTACCTGTTGAACGCTGTTCCAATCCAATCCATTCTTGGTAAAGAAACTGTTGATGATATTGAAGACATCTTCTCCCGTTGTCAGCAGATCCTCGCATAATAGGAACTCTTCTTTGATCTTGTCCTGGTGGACGTAACGGACGAACCCAAGGAGAACAGCACAACTGGCTACGTCACACGATTCATCAAATTGCAAGGAGAATTTGCCATATGAGCTTTCCTTGATCTCTGTTGTAACTTGGGACAGGATATCTGATGCCATGTCATCGACTCGTCGGCGGATGGTGTTGTTTGATAGAGATATGACACTCAGTTTCTTCGCTTGATCCTCCCCACATACCTTGCTTACCATCTCGTATGCACAAGGCATAATCAGATTCTCTGCAATGGTGTGCATTTCTGTTGTTTCGGCAATTTTATATGCAACACAGTAGGATGCTTCGACCGCAGCTTGAAGCTTTTGGGTTTTGAATTCCAGATGAGCCGAACTGGATATTCTTCAGTGCTACAGCCTGGCGCTGAAAATAAGCCTGATCCTTATTTTGAAGATTTGGATGGCACTTCTGGAGGTGAGCTGAGAGTTTTGATGGCTTGAGGCTTTTCATTTGTCAACACTTTGTGACATGCCACACATTGTGGCCGATCCTCTCCATCAGAAGTTAAATTCACAAAGCCATGGCGAAGAAAGCGTCAGTGTAGGTGCGCTTTTTGGACATTTTCTTGTTCAATCTGCAGAAAAAGAAGAATATCCATGCATACACTGCAAAACGCAAGGTACATAATTTCTCGCATGGCAGCTAACACAAGTTCACTGATGCAAGCACACACGCATACATTCAAAATTGTCAGGCTGCAAGTATCATGCTTGTCAGCACAAGAGCACCGTGTAGCGCGAGACTACAGTGAACGTATACAGCCTCGCATACTCTGCTAATCCTAGCAAAACCATTGAAAACGTAAGAACCACACATACATTATATATATAAAATTCATAATAGCTACAAATTCACAGTAACAGTGGGTAAATACTAACTATATACTGCACAGGGCAGTACACATACATACCAGCTTATGTCTACCTCGGCTGATGCTCACAGATAAACTGACAGTGTGAAATAGAGGCAGCCCTCAGGAAGTGAGTGACGCGTACTGGACAGGTCGATCTGGGCTACTGAGTGACTTTTGTCCTGAAGCATACTTGTCAAAATACTTTTGGGTTTCCACACACTTAGCTATATATTTCTTCTTTTCTAATACTGTATATTAGTTTTTGATGTTTATTGTTATTTGGTTTAACTTTATTACTTACTTATAATAGGTTTACTTTACAACTTTATATAAAAGAAAAAGTTAACAATAATCCTCATAGGGGGTAGCATTGTTTTTCTTGATTTTCAGAATTCATAATTTTTTTTTCTGTCCCCCCTCTAAAAATTCCCCCCCCCAAAAATGGTTAAATTCCCCCCGGGGGAAATTTTTCCCCCCCCGTTTGGGAACCCTGCTCTAAATTTCCCCGCCATTTTTTAAAATTATTAATACGTTTTCCTTCTCTCCAAAAAAATTTTCTAATCCTTTCCTTTGCAACACTTCCTACCAGTCACAATGTCCCACTCCCTGTTTTTTTCCACACTAAGCTCCCTCCATAGGACTGAAAACCCCTCCAACCTCCCATCCCTAACAACTTTATTAATTTCCAATAATTTCTATATATTCCCGACGTCCCCCCCCCAACCTCCACCACCACTGCCCATGATCTGACATTGTAGCCCAGAAAAAATTTCCGTCCACTCCCTGAGAAAGGTACACTCATCTAGTTCGCAGATATTCACTCCTAACAAAGATATTAGTCCCCCACACCCCCCCCCCCCCCGGAAGGCATCACGAACCTAACCCTTAAATAAATCCCAAAGAGCCACAGACATATATCCAGCCCCTTTTTGGGTCCACATCAGCACCCCTATTACACTATTCCAGTCCCCCCCAAACTTTGCCACCTCTGACAAAACACTAAAAAAACACAAGAACCTCAAAAACCAAAATCATTCTTTCCCTTTATTTTATTTCTCCCGGGCTACCCCCTCACAAAAGCCACGCTTAAAACCTCCACCACCCATACAAACCAACACCCTCCCCCCCCCTCCTCCCCGCTTCTCTGAAAAACAAACGGGCTCTCCCCCTTTTAAAATTCCCACACCCCTTTTTAGGGGGGAGATGGCAGGGAAACTACTCGAAACCTGCCACCCCCAAACCCTACCCTATTTAAAATTGGCTAAAGCGGAACACAACATCCACTCTAATTTTTTCGGGAAATTACAAAAACCCAAAATCTTTTTCTCCCGCTACATAACCCTTTAACATTTACAACATACACCTAAGGCCTATTAAAGTTTCCCCCCTCTTTCCCCCATCACTCTTTTCAACTCCAGAGCTTTAAAATTTAAGTTGACACCTTCAGAGGGTCTCTTTCCCCCCCCCCTTCTTCCCGGGGCCTCCATCATGGTACCCCCACCTCCCACTACCTTCACACTTCACCCTTTGTCTGTTTCCCCCGGCCCCTTTTTGCAGGCGTAAGGGCGCATCAGAATCTGAGTACCGCCCTCTTTCTCGTGACCGTATGTTACAATCTTGGTCAGATGTTGCCTCTCGATGAACCCCCCTTACCTGGAATGGTTTATTGATTCAACGGACGACTCCAAACCCCCATCCGTCCCCCAAAAATCATGTCTCCGACTTTTGGAAGCGACGACTCTCCGGACACCACGCTCAGATGTAACGTCCCCTCTGGCGGTGACAGTCTTCAACACCTCCCCAATTCTTCCCCAATCTCTAAGAACCTTTTCCCGTAATTGCTGCTCCTCCTTATCCACAGACGATACCTGCCCCAGGCTGCTGGGGGAGGGACTCCAAAAACTCACCGCCAGTCCGTTGTGCCCGATCCACTATTTCGCTCCACAAAACACTAGGGCCCCCATCCGATGTTTGTTTCTCACCTGCCACCTTTGAAGCGGGGGCTGCGACGTCCACCACAGTCCAGGCACACGTCTTCGCTTGTCACAGGTCGCCGCTATGTGATCATAACTCACCACATATGCGGCATGTACGTCCTTGTCCGGGTACATTACCATTACCTGCGTCCTGAAATCTTGTAGATACACATAGGAGGGTATTGGGTGCCTCAAAGTCATTTTGAGGTTAAAGAACCCTTCTGGAAAACGAGCATAGGCACCTGCCGCCCACGTACCATTGTTTAGCATAATTCACCGTCCCATACGTCTCAAAAACTTTCCTTATATCCGCCTCGTCCGCCTCAAAGGCAACGTTGCGTAACTTGATCCACGTATAATACCGTGAAACATCTATCATTCTTACACTGACAGTGTGGGGACGCTAAGACTTACGTCTTGAAACCTGGTGACTAACGATTCATAAACCGTAGCTGATAGCAATTTGACGAAAAAATTCTTTGGCCTCCGTTTAATGCTAAAACCATACAAGTCACTATTTTGTATGCCTTTAAGTCTCCCGGGATGATCTTTGGCAATAAGACTTGCGCAGAACTAGGCGTTATCGTTCCTTTAAAAAGCTCAATGCCTACAGTATTTATCCGGCGTCTCAGACAACCGCCATCTTGACAATCACAGTGCACCTATGTTGTTAACAGAGCGTGACAGCACCCACTTCACACCGCTGCAGCCAAGTAACTGACAAGGGAGCTCGCCTACAAACAAGCAGAGTGGTGCAGAGCACAACCGCACTCTACCATGGGCAGGAAGCGAATGAATACATTATATACTAGATCATCCCACCATTCCACAGTTCTTATTAATGCTACAAATGGTATTAACATTGCTAAAGAAGGTTAAATATTTGCAGTTGTATTCCTTTATCAAGTGGTTTAACATTCAGATTTTTTTTCTCTTTTTTAATTCACATCCCATCTTTTCTGAGATGTTTTACATGTTTCAGAAAAGTTTGTCAGTGCTCAATGGCAGTTCACCAAATCTCCCTATATTTTTCATGGCTACATCTAAGACAACTTCCAACATACACACGACTCTCATGGCTACATTTTTCTAAGACAACTTCCAACATACACACGACTCCCATGGCTACATCTAAGACAACTTCCAACATACACACGACTCCCATGGCTACATCTAAGACAACTTCCAACATACACACGACTCCCATGGCTACATCTAAGACAACTTTTCCAACTACACACGACTCCCCTGGCTACTCTAAGACAACTTCCAACATACACACGACTCCCATGGGCAACATCTAAAAACAACTTCCCAAAAATACACACGACTCCCATGGCTACATCTAAGACAACTTCCAACATACACACGACTCCCATGGCTACATCTAAGACAACTTCCAACATACACACGACTCCCATGGCTACATCTAAGACAACTTCCAACATACACACGACTCCCATGGCTACATCTAAGACAACTTCCAACATACACACGACTCCCATGGCTACATCTAAGACAACTTCCAACATACACACGACTCCCATGGCTACATCTAAGACAACTTCCAACATACACACGACTCCCATGGCTACATCTAAGACAACTTCCAACATACACACGACTCCCATGGCTACATCTAAGACAACTTCCAACATACACACGACTCCCATGGCTACATCTAAGACAACTTCCAACATACACACGACTCCCATGGCTACATCTAAGACAACTTCCAACATACACACGACTCTCACATCACAACTAACTCCTGCTCATATTTATTCGATGCAATGAAAGTTTAATACGAATGAAAGTTAACTATAAATTAAAATACAATTTATATTCAATTAAACTAGGATCATTAAATTCTTTATTCATTTTCATAAGTTTTTCCATGTTTGGGTATGACAGCATTTATGGATAAGCATCTCTTCATGTTAAGTTTCTGTTCCAACCAATGTTCCACCATTTTATTATTCCATTACAATGCCATTTAATTCACATTGCTCTCAATATCTTCTGTCAGCTTCCACCTCGCTACTTTCTCACACTTCTCACCATTAAGTGTACATCTCCACACTCTCTTAATTGACTGCAAAAGTTCCATAAAAACGTACTTCTAGACAATCATTTAAATCTTATATTCTTCCTAACAAAGTTACCCACTGTTACGTCCATACTTACAAACGCACTGTGACACACTAATTCCATTCCTCCCTCAACTCTCTCATACGAGCCTAACATAAGAGATTATCATTTACATTTAAAATTTCTTAAACCGCTGATGTACTACAAATTCATCTCACATTCCTCCTGACCTCATTTTTTTCACGTCACCATAACATCTATGTTAAAAACAGTTCTTATTAAAAAATATATTTTTTTCATGCCTTTCCTTACACTGAACTTATTATCAGTCAGTATGTTCACACACACACACAAGGGTAACAGGAATAATGAAAAAGCCAGGATGAGCCCATGGTTTACCCAAAGGTGCAGGGAGGCAAAAACCAAGTGTGCTAGGGAATGGAAGAAATATAGAAGGCAAAGGACCCAGGAGAATAAGGAGAACAGTCGTAGAGCCAGAAACGAATATGCACAGATAAGAAGGGAGGCCCAAAGACAATATGAAAATGACATAGCAGCGAAAGCCAAATCTGACCCGAAACTGTTGTACAGCCACATCAGGAGGAAAACAACAGTCAAGGACCAGGTAATCAGGCTAAGGAAGGAAGGAGGAGAGACAACAAGAAATGACCGTGAAGTATGTGAAGAACTCAACAAGAGATTCAAAGAAGTGTTCACAGAGGAGACAGAAGGGACTCCAGAAAGACGGAGAGGTGGGGCACACCACCAAGTGCTGGACACAGTGCACACAACCGAGGAAGAAGTGAAGAGGCTTCTGAGAGAGCTAGATACCTCAATGGGGCCAGATAACATCTCCCCATGGGTATTGAGAGAGGGAGCAGAGGCGCTATGTGTACCCCTAACAACAATATTCAATACATCTATCGAAACAGGGAGATTGCCTGAGGCATGGAAGACAGCAAATGTAGTCCCAATCTTTAAAAAAGGAGACAGACATGAAGCATTAAACTACAGACCAGTGTCACTGACTTGTATAGTATGCAAAATCATGGAGAAGATTATCAGGAGAAGAGTGGTGGAACACCTAGAAAGGAATGATCTCATCAACAGCAGCCAACATGGTTTCAGGGACGGGAAATCCTGTGTCACAAACCTACTGGAGTTCTATGACATGGTGACAGCAGTAAGACAAGAGAGAGAGGGGTGGGTGGATTGCATTTTCTTGGACTGCAAGAAGGCGTTTGACACAGTACCACACAAGAGATTGGTGCAAAAACTGGAGGACCAAGCAGGGGTAACAGGGAAGGCACTACAATGGATCAGGGAATACTTGTCAGGAAGACAGCAACGAGTCATGGTACGTGGCGAGGTGTCAGAGTGGGCACCTGTGACCAGTGACCTATGACCCCGCAGGGGTCAGTCCTAGGACCAGTGCTGTTTCTGGTATTTGTGAACGACATGACGGAAGGAATAGACTCTGAGGTGTCCCTGTTTGCAGATGACGTGAAGTTGATGAGAAGAATTCACTCAATCGAAGACCAGGCAGAACTACAAAGGGATCTGGACAGGCTGCAGACCTGGTCCAGCAATTGGCTCCTGGAGTTCAATCCCACCAAGTGCAAAGTCATGAAAGATTGGGAAGGGCAAAGAAGGCCGCAGACGGAGTTACAGTCTAGGGGTCAGAGACTACAAACTCACTCAAGGAAAAAGATCTTGGGTGAGTATAACAACCAGGCACATCTCCTGAAGCGCACATCAACCAAATAACTGCTGCAGCATATGGGCGCCTAGCAAACCTCAGAACACATTACGACATCTTAATAAGGATCATTCAGGACCCTGTACACCGTGTACGTTAGGCCCATATTGGAGTATGCGGTCACCAGTTTGGAACCCACACCTAGCCAAGCACGTGAAAAAAACTAGAGAAAGTGCAAAGGTTTGCAACAAGACTAGTCCCAGAGCTAAGAGGTATGTCCTACGAGGAGAGGTTAAGGGAAATCAACATACGACACTGGAGGACAGGAGAGATAGGGGGGACATGATAACGACATACAAAATACTGAGAGGAATTGACAAGGTGGACAAAGACAGGATGTTCCAGAGATTGGACACAGTAACAAGGGGACACAGTTGGAGCTGAAGACACAGATGAATCACAGGGATGTTAGGAAGTATTTCTTCAGCCACAGAGTAGTCAGTAAGTGGAATAGTTTGGGAAGCGATGTAGTGGAGGCAGGATCCATACATAGCTTTAAGCAGAGGTATGATAAAGCTCACGGCTCAGGGAGAGTGACCTAGTAGCGATCAGTGAAGAGGCGGGGCCAGGAGCTCGGACTCGACCCCCGCAACCTCAACTAGGTGAGTACAACTAGGTGAGTACACACACACAACTGCTGTATAGCCACATTAGGAGAAAGACAACAGTCAAGGACCAGGTGATAAGGCTGAGGAAAGAAGGTGGAGAACTCACAAGAAACGATCAAGAGGTATGTGAGGAGCTCAGCACGAGATTTAAGGAAGTATTTACAGTAGAGACAGGAAGGACTCTGGGGGGACAGACCAGATGGGGACACCAGCAAGGAATACACCAACAAGTGTTGGACGACATACATACAGATGAGGAGGAGGTGAAGAAACTGCTAAGGGACATAGATACCTCAAAGGCAATGGGACCGGACAACATCTCCCCGTGGGTCCTTAGAGAGGGAACAGATATGCTGTGCGTGCCACTTACCACAATCTTCAACACGTCCCTGGAAACTGGGCAACTACCTGAGGTATGGAAGACGGCAAATGTAGTTCCCATTTTTAAAAAAGGAGACAGAAAAGAGGCACTAAACTATAGACCTGTGTCATTGACGTGTATAGTATGCAAAGTTATGGAGAAGATTATCAGGAGGAGAGTGGCAGAGCACCTGGAACGGAACAAGAGTATAAATGCCAACCAGCATGGATTCATGGAAGGCAAATCCTGTGTCACAAACCTTCTGGAGTTTTATGATAAAATAACAGAAGTAAGACACGAGAGAGAGGGGTGGGTTGATTGCATCTTCTTGGACTGTAAGAAGGCCTTTGACACAGTTCCTCACAAGAGATTAGTGCAGAAGCTAGAGCATCAGGCGCATATAACAGGAAGGGCACTGCAATGGATCACAGAATACCTGACAGGGAGGCAACAACGAGTTATGGTACGTAATGATGTATCACAGTGGGCACCTGTGACGAGCGGGGTCCCACAGGGGTCGGTCCTAGGACCAGTGTTATTTTTGGTATATGTGAACGACATGATGGAAGGGTTAGACTCAGAAGTGTCCCTGTTTGCAGATGATGTGAAGTTAATGAGAATTAAATCAGATGAGGACCAGGCAGGACTTCAGAGAGACCTGGACAGACTGGACACCTGGTCCAGCAAATGGCTTCTCGAATTTAATCCTGCCAAATGCAAAGTCATGAAGATAGGGGAAGGGCACAGAAGACCACAGACAGAGTATAGGCTAGGTGGTCAAAGACTGCAAACCTCACTCAAGGAGAAAGATCTGGGGTGAGTATAACACCGAGTATGTCTCCGGAAGCACACATCAATCAGATAACTGCTGCAGCATTTGGGCGCCTGGCAAACCTGAGAACAGCATTCCGATACCTTAGTAAGGAATCGTTCAAGACACTGTACACCGTGTATGTCAGGCCCATACTGGAGTATGCAGCACCTGTTTGGAACCCGCACTTGATAAAGCACGTCAAGAAACTAGAGAAAGTACAAAGGTTTGCGACAAGGTTAAGTTCCAGAGCTAAGGGGAATGTCCTATGAAGAAAGATTAAGGGAAATCGGCCTGACGACACTGGAGGACAGGAGGGTCAGGGGAGACATGATAACAACATATAAAATACTGCGTGGAATAGACAAGGTGGACAAAGACAGGATGTTCCAGGGAGTGGACACAGAACAAGAGGCCACAATTGGAAGTTGAAGACACAAATGAGTCAGAGAGATATTAGGAAGTATTTCTTCAATCATAGAGTTGTCAGGCAGTGGAATAGCCTAGAAAATGACGTAGTGGAGGCAGGAAGCATACACAGTTTAAGACGAGGTTTGAAAAGCTCATGAGCAGGGAGAAGAGAGGGCCCAGTAAGCAACTGGTGAAGTAGGCGGGGCCAGGAGCTAAGACTCGACCCCTGCAACCACAAATAGGTGAGTACAAATAGGTGAGTACACACACACACACACACACACACACACACATCAGGAAGACGACAACGGTCAAAGACCAGATGATCAGGCTGAAGAAAGAAGGTGAGGAACTCAGAAGAAACGGTCACGATGTATACTAGGAGCTCAACACCAAATTTAAGGAAGTATTTACAGCAGAGACAGGAACGGCTCTGGGAAGACACAGAGGGGAAAACAACAGGGAATAAACCAACGAGTGTTGGATGACATACACACAATGTGAGGAGCTCAGCACGAGATTTAAGGAAGTATTTACAGTAGAGACAGGAAGGACTCTGGGGGGACAGACCAGATGGGGACACCAGCAAGGAATACACCAACAAGTGTTGGACGACATACATACTGATGAGGAGGAGGTGAAGAAGCTGCTAAGTGACCTTGATACCTCAAAGGCAATGGGACCGGACAATATCTCCCCGTGGGTCCTTAGAGAAGGAGCAGAGACACTGTATGTGCCACTAACCACAATCTTCAATACATACCTTGAAATTGGGCAACCACCTGAGGTATGAATGACGGCAAATGTAGTCCCCATTTTTAGGAAAGGAGACAGATAAGAGGCACTAAACTATAGACCAGTGTCTCTGACATGTATAGTATGCAGAGTCATGGAGAGGATTATCAGGAGAATGGTGGAGCACCTGGAACGGAACAAGATTCTAAATGACTACCAGCACGGATTCATGGAAGGCAAGGGTACAGGCAGCCTGATTTTTTTTTTCCTTTGCTCGATTTCGTTGATTTTTTTACCAGAGACTTTAGGCATATTGAGCCTCATGTGGTGAAATTTGCATCAAGATCGTCCAATAAATAAAGTTATAAAAAATAAAAATGTGAAAAATTGGACATGGCAACACTTATAGCAACGCAAGTCAATATTGGCAATCTCGAAATCATTGTTGATAATCACAAATGATAAAGTAATGCCAAATTGACCATCTAATGGATATAAATAATGCAATAACATGTTTTATGGTACCCAAAAAAAATATTATTATGTCTTGACTTTATTTAAAATTTTTTTTTTTGCACTTTACATCAATTTATGCAAAATTGAAGGTATTATTACCCAAGACAACTCCATTACAAAGTCAAACAGGCTCCCCTGAATAACTTTTGTAAAATTCAGAATGATCGGTTCATAAATAATGGTTTTACCTCAGAAAAATACAAATAAATGCACTTTTGAAAAAAATCAACAAATACATTGAACATTACTATACAGTGGGTAAAAATACTCATAGTGCCTTTATACGTTTATTGAGAGTAGAACTGGTTATATAGACATTATTCCTGAAGTTCCATGAAGATCCCTTTGTCCTGAAGTTCTCTGGTGGCCGGACAATCATAAAAATCCATCCCAATCAATCTGAAAAGAAAGAAATGAATTCTCAAAATCCTATTCCCAGTGATTATTCCCAGTGATTATTCCCAGTGATTATTCCCAGTGATTATTCCCAGTGATTATGTACAGATACATGTAATTGCACCCATATATGATATTTATACACATACCAATATAAAAATATACCAAAAAAACACTAATAATTACGTACCTATGACTGGATGTAGGTGGACACATGATTATCTAATGTCCTCCAGGCAGCAGTGGAGGTAGTAGTTGTGGTAGTAGCAGCAGTGGAGGTAGTAGTTGTGGTAGTAGCAGCCGTGGTGGAGGTGGGCATATTTGCGGGGCTCCTATATTTTGTCTTCCTTGTTTCTGAACATGAAATATCCAATAGTTCAGTAGCAGTGAACAAGGACAGGTGTTGAGAGGAGGGTGGTGGTACTAGCATCGTGGCGGCGTCACCACGTGGTGGTACTAGCATCGTGGCGGCGTCACCACGTGGTGGTACTAGCATCGTGGCGGCGTCACCACGTGGTGGTACTAGCATCGTGGCGGCGTCACCACGTGGTGGTACTAGCATCGTGGCGGCGTCACCACGTGGTGGTACTAGCATCGTGGCGGCGTCACCACGTGGTGGTACTAGCATCGTGGCGGCGTCACCACGTGGTGGTACTAGCATCGTGGCGGCGTCACCACGTGGTGGTACTAGCATCGTGGCGGCGTCACCACGTGGTGGTACTAGCATCGTGGCGGCGTCACCACGTGGTGGTACTAGCATCGTGGCGGCGTCACCACGTGGTGGTACTAGCATCGTGGCGGCGTCACCACGTGGTGGTACTAGCATCGTGGCGGCGTCACCACGTGGTGGTACTAGCATCGTGGCGGCGTCACCACGTGGTGGTACTAGCATCGTGGCGGCGTCACCACGTGGTGTACTAGCATCGTGGCGGCGTCACCACGTGGTGGTACTAGCATCGTGGCGGCGTCACCACGTGGTGGTACTAGCATCGTGGCGGCGTCACCACGTGGTGGTACTAGCATCGTGGCGGCGTCACCAACCACAGCAGCTGCTGCTCACTTTGCTTGTATAGACCTTATCATTGCTTCTATGTTCCTTCTCCTCTTGCTGCTAATGTTCTTGGCAAACTGTTTCTTCTTTGCAGGCATTGTGTACCAAAAATGTATACAATGAAAGGCAAAAAGTAACGTCCCAAGGGTAGTCAGCTGTCAGACAAAGTGACACACCCTCTCTCTTCAGACTTCCAGTCGGCACTGACTTGATATGGTGTGAGCAGCTCCTTCTCACAGCTAACCTGATGGTTGCCAGTTACTATTTAGAAGATCTAGCTAAAAAATACACCAAAAAAAAGGAAAAAAATACCTGTGATACTGTTTTATGAAGCGAGTCGCGCTGGAG
>NC_069402.1:111676862-111739176 GCF_026875155.1 Cherax quadricarinatus
TAAAAACAAATACAAAAGAACACGCGCAGGCCCTACTGGCCCATGCGAGGCATGTCCAAGTCGCCTACTGGCTTAAGCCACTGACCCATCCTAGTCAGGTCCAGGTCACATCCACTTAGGAAGGAGCCGGCATCAGACCTATTAGCACAAGCTTGTCAGATCCCACTCGTACCCACCCACACCCACTCATGTACCTATACAACCCATTTTTAAAACTACACAATGTTTTAGCTTCTATGACGGTTCTGTCTTGGCTAGATATTTTTAGCACGCTATTTACATCCCCTTTATTTATTCCTGTTTCCCATTTATACACCTCAATCATATCCTTCCTAATTCTACGCCTTTCTAGGGAGTGCAGATTCAGGGCCCTCAGTCTATCCTCATAGGGAAAATTTCTGATACATGGGATCAACTTTATCATCCTCCTTTGTACGTTTTCCAGTTCATTTATAGCTATTCAGTAATACGGTGACCAAAACTGAGCAGCATAATCTAAATGAGGCCAAACCAAGGATATATAGAGTTGTAGAACAACCTGATGACTCCTATTATTTATGCTTCTTGATATGAAGCCAAGGATTCTGTTAGCTTTATTGCGAACACTTATGCACTGTTGTCCTGGTTTTAGATTACTGCTAACCAGAACTCCTAAATCCTTTTCGCAGTCAGTAATATTAAGATATACATTATTTAGTTTATATGTGGCATGGCTATTTTTCTGTCCAACGTTTAAAACTTTGCATTTGTCTATATTAAACTGCATCTGCCACTTCTCCGGCCACTGCATCAGTCTATTCAAATCTTCCTGGAGTGTTCTAATATCCTCATTAGAATGATTATTAGGCGGTCTATTTCGGTGTCATCAGCAAACTTGTTTATGTCGCTGTTCATTCCCTCATCTATATCGTTTATGTAAATTGTGAACAACAGAAGGCCCTGTGGAAATCCACTGATGAAGCACCCCCACTATGATTTTTCCCCATTTATGTCAACCACGCCTCTACTCAGGAAATTTTTTTCCTATTTCCTCAATAGCCTCTGATGTGGAACTCTATCCATATTCTCTGAAGTCCATATACACAATATCATACACATTACCATGATCTACCTCCTAAAATACCTTGGTGAAAAAAGTTGGTAGATTCATAAGGTAGGAACGCTCCTTTGTAAAACCGGTCTCATAGGCACATTTGGTTTGTGGGTCTTCGGTTGGTAGGGTTGGTAGGGACGAGGCGCAAGTGCTTTTTGCCTTCTGATTCCCTGAGTATGCAGTTTTTGCGCCTCGTCCCTACCAAACCCAAGTCAGCAAGGATTAGGGTTGGTAGGAACCCATAAACATAATGTGCCTAAGAGACCGATTACATCTGGTATTGGTAGCGCCCCACACAGGCTAGCAGGGGATTTGGCGAAATATTTATCGAAACTTCACCAATGTTCCAGTTGATCAAGCCATTGATCATCTTCGCAAAATGATTAACGATGATACATAGTTACCTGTACCTTGTCAGGATTTTGTGAACCTTGTCGAACTATGTGCTCGTTATAACTCTTACAGGTTCGAAGGCAATAAGTATAAACAACTATTCGGGCTAGCCATGGGCTCACCCCTGAGTGCAGTACTATCCAATTTATATATGAAGGACCATTATAGTCCAGAGGGATCCTCAATTACGTTGGTCATTGTACCCAAAAATCCAGTTTTCCGTGACATCCTCAGCACCATCAACACTCTGGAACCTACCATTAAATTTACACCAGAGGAGGAGAAGGATAACCATTTACCATTTCTCGACGTTTTCCTACTCAATGATGAAAACAAACTTTCTTTTAAAGTCTACCGTAAACCTACATACAAGAACGATCTTCTACATATCTTCTCTCACCATCACACCAGAACTAAAAGAAGGGTAGTTGCAGGCTTCTTTCTGAGAGCCTACAGAATTTCCAGTCCACAGTTCCTCGAAGAATGCACATACATCACATTCTTTTAGTTCACTACACTTCCCCCTACACTTCATACGTGACTCCAGGAAACGTGCAGCACGAATCAAGTCGAAGAAAAGCCTCCAAGTTACGGTCAGCGACGTTGCAACTAACGTTTCAAGAATTTTTGACAGAAAATTAGTTAAATATCCACCAGCTCTTCAACTATTATTAGAAACCTTGTATAAAAAAAACAAGAATGACTCTGGCACGAGTGCAAGAAACAGCGTGAGTGGGGGAAACAGCCAGTTCTCTGGACATTAGGATCAGAGAACACAAAAATGCTTGCAGCAATGATGACCGCAAAAATGCGTGTGTTCTATATATACTAGTCGATCCTCATGAGATTCAGTGAGGCTAGACTAGTAATCAAGGAAGACGATTTAAGACGACCAAAGTGCAAACAAGCTACCCTAATTGTAGTTGGTAACACTATCCATCAAAAATCCGGTAGTTGCACTATCTGATTGCTGATCAACAGGATATTACCCATTCTGGAGACTACTGTAACATGATGTCAATAGGTACTTCTCTAACCCAACAACGTCTCACCACTACTATTACTACCAGCAGATACAGATACTAATGCCGGAAAAAAATGCCCCCCCAGTACCAACAATACCACCAGTCCGATGACATTCTTCTTTGCAAATATACAGGGTCTAAAGCCAGCAACAACAAAATACCTTTCATCCGTGGACTGCTTGCAGAGGCAAAGGCAATGTTCGCGGCTTTCACTGAGACCCACATAAAGGATCACTTGGACAACGAAATATGGATCCCAGGTTACAACCTATACAGATGTGACAGAGTGAACAGCAAAAGGGGGGGGGGTTGGCTGTACATTGCAGAGTCACTTGTTTGCACAGAACTGCTTAATGCCTCAAATGATGTAGTGGAAGTTTTAGCAGTAAAGATCGAGAACCAAAACCTAGTCATTGTGGTAGTCTACAAGCCTCCGGCTGCAATATCTCAGCAATTCCAGGAACAGCTGTTAAAATTGACCACTGTCCCGGAAAATCTTCCAGCTCCTGCACCCAACATCTTGCTCCTGGGGATTTCAACTTAAGGCACCCAAAATGGAGGAATATAGCAAATAATATTGTTGCAGTAATAATACCAGGAGGCAGCTCTGATGAAAACTCACACTCACACGAGCTTTTAAATCTCTGCACAAAATTCAATTTAAACCAGCAAATAATAGAGCCTACTAGAATGGACAATACACTAGACCTCATCTTCACTAACAATGATGATCTGATAAGAAATGTCACCGTATCAAAAACAATATACTCAGATCACAACATAATTGAGGTTCGGACATGTATGCGTGGAGCCCCAGACCGACATAATGAGACTAGTCACAAGGGAGCATTCACCAAATTCAACTTCAATAACAAAAACAAAGTGGGACCAAGTAAACCAAGTCCTAACCGATATAAGCTGGGAAGATATACTAAGCAACACAGACCCCAACTTATGCCTAGAACAGATTAACTTGGTGGCACTCGATGTATGCACAAGGCTTATTCCTCTAAGAAAAAGGAGGAGTAGATGTAAAATAGAAAGAGACAGGCGCTCCCTTTACAGGCGACGGAAAAGAATAACAGAGCGGCTAAAAGAGGTCAATCTATCTGAAATGCGTAGGGAGACACTGGTCAGAGAAATAGCAAACATCGAATTTAAGCTAAAGGAATCTTATAGGAGTCAGGAATCGTGGGAAGAACTAAAAGCCATAAATGAAATCGAAAGAAACCCAAAGTATTTTTTTCTCCTATGCCAAATCAAAGTCGAGAACAACGTCCAGTATTGGGCCCTTACTTAAACAAGATGGGTCCTACACAGATGACAGAAGGAAATTGAGTGAGCTACTCAAGCCCCAAATATGACTTAGTTTTTAGCAAGCCACTAACCAGACTGAGAGTCGAAGATCAAAATGAATTTTTTATGAGAGAGCCACAGAATTTGGGTTAACCACAAGCCTATCTGATGTTATCCTGACGCCAAATGACTTCGAACAGGCGATAAATGACATGCCCATGCACTCGGGCCCCAGGGCCAGACTCATGGAACTCCGTGTTCATCAAAAAACTGCAAGAAGCCCCTATCAGACCCTTTACCATCCTATGGAGAGGGAGCATGGACACGGGGGTGTCCCACAGTTACAAAAAAACAACAGAATTAGCCCCACTCCACAAAGGGGGCAGTAAAGCAACAGCAAAGAACTAGACCGATAGCACTAACATCCCATATCATAAAAATCTTTGAAAGGGTCCTAAGAAGCAAGATCACCCAATCTAGAAACCCATCATTACACAACCCAGGGCAACAGGGGTTTAGAACAGGTCGCTCCTGTCTGTCTCAACTATTGGATCACTACGACAAGGTCCTAGTTTGCACTAGAAGACAAAAAGAACAGATGTAATATATACAGATTTTTTGCAAAAGCCTTCGACAAGTGTGACCAGGGCCCGTAACAGCGCAACAAAATGCGTGCTAAAGGAATAACAGGAAAAGGGTCGGTCGATGGATCTATAATTTCCTCACTAACAGAACACAGAGAGTAGTCGTCAACAGAGTAAAGTCCGAGGCAGCCACGGTGAAAAGCTCTGTTCCAAAAGGCACAGTACTCGCTCCCATCTTGTTCCTCACCCTATATCTGACATAGACAAGGATGTCACCACAGCACCGTGGGCTTCCTTTGCAGATGACACCCGAAATCAGCATGACAGTGTCTTCCATTGCAGACACTGCAAAGGGTCCAGGCGGACATCAACCAAATCTTTCAGTGGGCTGCAGAAAACAATATGAAGTTCAACGATGAGAAATTTCAATTTTCTCAGATATGGTAAACACGAGGAAATTAAATCCTCATCAGAGTACAAAACAAATTCTGGCCACAAAATAGAGCGAAACACCAACGTCAAAGACCTGGGAGTGATCATGTCGGAGGATCTCACCTTCAAGGACCATAACATTGTATCAATCGCATCTGCTAGAAAAAAAGACAGGATGGATAATGAGAACCTTCAAAACGAGGGATGCCAAGCCCATGATGACACTTTTCAGGTCACTTGTTCTATCTAGGCTTGAATATTGCTGCACACTAACAGCACCTTTCAAGGCAGGTGAAATTGCTGACCTAGAAAATGTACAGAGAACCTTCACGGCGCGTATAACGGAGATAAAACACCTCAATTACTGGGAGCGCTTGAGGTTCCTGAACCTGTATTCCCTGGAACGCAGGCGGGAGAGATACATGATTATATACACCTGGAAAATCCTAGAAGGACTAGTACCGAACTTGCACACAAAAATCACTCACTACGAAAGCAAAAGACTTGGCAGACGATGCAACATCCCCCCAATGAAAAGCAGGGGTGTCACTAGCACGTTAAGAGACCATACAATAAGTGTCAGGGGCCCGAGACTGTTCAACTGCCTCCCAGCATACATAAGGGGGATTACCAACAGACCCCTGGCAGTCTTCAAGCTGGCACTGGACAAGCACCTAAAGTCAGTTCCTGATCAGCCGGGCTGTGGCTCGTACGTTGGTTTGCGTGCAGCCAGCAGTAACAGCCTGGTTGATCAGGCTCTGATCCACCAGGAGGCCTGGTCACAGACCGGGCCGCGGGGGCGTTGACCCCCGGAACTCTCTCCAGGTAAACTCCAGGTAAACTACTACACTACTAGTGCTACCCACACAACATTTCACCTGACTCCTGCCACTACACATACACGTCTTCTTACTTGACTCTCACAGTCTCTGTATTATGCTGAAGAAGACACTCGTGGCGAAACGTTTCCTTTAATAAATGCCTGAACTGTACATAAGTGTCTTTCCTCTGTATTCGACTGAACAAGCTGCTGGTCGGCGAAACGTTCCCACAGTAAAGACACACAAATGTCTAATTCATCATCCTGTTGTTTCTCTCACCCGTTTATCAACACCTTACAAAACATTAGCGGACTTTAAGCGCCATTACGTCACTTTATGCGCCATTACGTCAATTTATGCAACATTACGTCACTATATGTAGCATAACGTCACTTTATGCACCATTACGTCACTTTATGCAGCATAACGTCACTTTATGCACCATTACGTCACTTTATGCACCATTACGTCACTTTATGCAGCATTACGTCACTTTATGCAGCACAACGTCACTTATGCGCCATTACGCCACTTTATGCAGCATTACGTCACTTTATGCAGCATTACGTCACTTTATGCAGCATTACGTCACTTTATGCAGCATTACGTCACTATATGCAGCATTACGTCACTTTATGCAGCATTACGTCACTTTATGCAGCATTACGTCACTTTATGCAGCATTACGTCACTTTATGCAGCATTACGTCACTTTATGCAGCGTTACGTCACTTTATGCAGCATTACGTCACTTTATGCAGCATTACGTCACTTTATGCAGCATTACGCCACTTTATGCAGCATTACGTCACTTTATGCAGCATTACGTCACTTTATGCAGCATTACGTCACTTTATGCGCATTACGTCACTTTATGCAGCATAACGTCACTTTATGCACCATTACGTCACTTTATGCAGCATTACGTCACTTTATGCAGCATAACGTCACTTATGCGCCATTACGCCACTTTATGCAGCATTACGTCACTTTATGCAGCATTACGTCACTTTATGCAGCATTACGTCACTTTATGCAGCATTACGTCACTTTATGCAGCGTTACGTCACTTTATGCAGCGTTACGTCACTTTATGCAGCATTACGTCACTTTATGCAGCATTACGTCACTTTATGCAGCATTACGTCACTTTATGCAGCATTACGTCACTTTATGCAGCATTACGTCACTTTATGCAGCATTACGTCACTTTATGCAGCATTACGTCACTTTATGCAGCATTACGTCACTTTATGCAGCATTACGTCACTTTATGCAGCATTACGTCACTTTATGCAGCATTACGTCACTTTATGCAGCATTACGTCACTTTATGCAGCGTTACGTCACTTTATGCAGCATTACGTCACTTTATGCAGCGTTACGTCACTTTATGCAGCATTACGTCACTTTATGCAGCATTACGTCACTTTATGCAGCATTACGTCACTTTATGCAGCATTACGTCACTTTATGCAGCATTATGTCACTTTATGCAGCATTACATCACTTTATGCAGCATTACATCACTTTATGCAGCATTACGTCACTTTATGCAGCGTTACGTCACTTTATGCAGCGTTACGTCACTTTATGCAGCATTACGTCACTTTATGCAGCATTACGTCACTTTATGCAGCATTACGTCACTTTATGCAGCGTTACGTCACTTTATGCAGCGTTACGTCACTTTATGCAGCGTTACGTCACTTTATGCAGCGTTACGTCACTTTATGCAGCGTTACAGTCCCTTTATGCAGCATACGTCACTTTATGCAGCATTAGCACTTTTTGCAGCATTACGTCACTTTATGCAAGCATTACTCCTTTTGCAGCGTTACGTCACTTTTGCGCTTACACTTTATGCAGGTTTACGTAACTTTATGCAGCGTTACGTCACTTTTGAGCATTACGTCACTTTATGCAGCATTATGTCACTTTATGCAGCATTACGTCACTTTATGCAGCATTACGCACTTTTATGCAGATTACGTCACTTTAGCAGCATTACGTCACTTTATCAGCTTTCGTCACTTTATGCTCCATTAGTCACTTGGATGCAGCATAACGTCACTTTATGCACCATTAGTCATTTATGCAGCTTACGTCACTTTATCGCATAACGTACTTATGCGCCATTACGCACTTTATGCGCATTCGTCATTTATGCAGATTCATCACTTTATGCAGCATTACGTCACTTTATCGCATTTACGTCACTTTATGCAGGTTACGTCACTTTATGCAGCGTTACGTCACTTTATGCGCATTACGTCACTTTATTGCGCATTAGTCACTTTATGCAGCATTACGTCACTTTATGCATATTCGTCACTTTATGCAGCGTTACGTCACTTTTTGCGCATTACGTCACTTTTTGCAGCATTTTGTCCTTTATGCAGCATTGTCACTTTATGCAGCATTAGTCACTTTGCAGATTAGTCATTTATGCAGATTCGTCACTTTATGCAGCATTACGGGCACTTTATGCAGCGTTACGTCACCTTTTGCAGCATTAGTCACTTTATGCAGCGTACGTCCTTTATGCCCGCATTACGTCACTTTATGCAGCATTACGTCACTTTATGCATGCATTACGTCACTTATGCAGCATTGCGTCACTTTATGCAGCATTATGGGCACCCTTTGCAGCAGTTACGCACTTTATGCAGCATTACGTCACTTTATGCAGCGTTACATCACTTTATGCAGGTACGTCACTTTATGCAGCATTACGTCACTTATGCAGCATTACGTTATTTTGCAGCATTCGTACTTATCAGCATTAACGTCACTTTATGCAGCGTTAACGTCACTTTATGCAGCGTTACGTCACTTTATGCAGCGTACGTCACTTTATGCAGCGTTACGTCACTTTATCAGCGTTACGGGCACTTTAAAGCAGCAGTACTTTACGGCTGTCACTTTATGCAGCAACGTCACTTTATGCAGCATTACGTCACTTTATGCGCGTTACGTCACTTTAGGCAGCGTTACGTCACTTTATGCAGCGTTATGTCACTTTATGCAGCGTTACGTACTTATGAGCGCGTCACTTATCAGCGTTACGTCACTATTTTGCCAGAGTACGTACTTAGCAGCATTACGTCACTTTATGCGATTAGTACTTTATGCAGGGGAACAGTACCCTTTATGAGCATTACGTCCTTTTTAGACGTCACTTTTGCGCATTAGTACTTTACAGCAACAGTCACTTTATGCAGTCGCACTGCTTAATCAGCATTCACGAAGCCAATCGATGGAAATATTTCTGGGAATTACTTAAATCCCGACAACACCATATTTGTTGCTGCTTTAAATAATTTGGAAAAAACTTGATGTAGTTCCTGAAACGATAACATTGTGTTGTTGTTGTTATTATTATTGTTTTATTTTTTGCTGTTTTTGTTGTTGGTATGTCATTGAGTTTTTTTCGTGTATTTTGTGGGTTTTTGTCCCTTTATATATTTTATTTTTTTGTTACCATTGTCATTTTTTGTATTTTTGTTGTTGTGGCTATTGTCTTTATTTTGTATTTGTTGTAGTTGCTATTGTCTTTATTTTGTATTTGTTGTTGTTGCTATTGTCTTTATTTTGTATTTGTTGTTGTTGTTGTTTCGTGGTTTTTGATGCTTTTGTTTTTATTCCTGTATACCTGTCATTTTTTATTTTGCTATTGATTTTTGCTTTTGTTTTGGATTTATTTTAATGCTGTTTTCTTTTAATTGTTGTTACAATTACAACTCGTTGTAATTGTAATTATTCTTGCAGATGGTTTTCTCAAAATGGCGCAGCCGGCAAGAAGAAGGGTAAACACTGTCGGCATAGAAGTGGTGCGTTGGGCTGTGCATGCCCACTCAGCTCAAGTTTTATTACCTGCCATCATCAGGGACACATACGGCATTGCCAACGAAGAGCTGTATGGTGTAGCCTTGAATGGGGCATATAGAATTTTTGTGAAGTTTCTCAATGCAAGTGTATATGAGGACATAGTCGCCAGGTTCCAAGATCTTTGTGTACCAGTGAATCCTGCAGTGACGGTAAGGCTACATGATGTGTCCCGCCATTATACGTGGGTGAAGATAAGAAATGTACCCTTTTAGGTAATGAGGTAGACCTACGTGCTGTCTTCGAGAAGGTTTGGGACTGTTCATATGGCGACATTGGGGAAATGGAAGGAAGGATCGTATTCTGGGATGCCTGAAGGAAATTTTTCCTTAAAAATGACATTGAGGCATCCTATTCCTTCCTATATTTTCCTAGAAGACATTCAGGACTCATGTAATGGTGACTACGCCGGGCAACAACGTACCTGTCGATTTATGCGGGTGGCCTATGATCACGCAGTGCTGCCGCAGTGTGTTAAACACAGGGTACACAGGGGAAGGCAGCATAAGGAGGCATCAGAGGACCTTGAGACGATGGATTTGGCACGACCTGAGTTCGGTTTCCTTGAACTAAGGCTTGGAGTGTGGAGGTCGAGGAGGCCTTGAGGGAGGAAGTGTGTTGTAACTCTTCCGTGAGTAGACTGCACTGCCGGCAGGCACCGGAACCCAAAGATGTGGTTGTCACTGGTGTGAGGACAGGGCCGTGGAGGCTACCATGATCAGTCCTCCACGACCTTTAGGGGACCCAGGAGAGGGTACGAGTTGAGAGGGCTTGTTGGTGTGCCCTGGTGACTGCTGGGGTTCCAGGTGAGTTGAGTGGGAGGGGAGGCATGTCAGAGACCCAGGTTTTGGTGGGTTGACAAATTGGCACGGTGGTGGGGAAGTGCACGGGGATGGCTTCCATGTGGAGAGGGGGAGAAAGGCTCGAGTGTCACGGAAAGAGGCGGCAGTGCCTCGGACGTGGACGATGTGGATGTGCTCACTCCGGCACAGCGTTCGGGCAAAAAGGTTGTGGGATGAAGTGGTGGCTGGGACTTGGGGGGTCCAGGGGCATAGGGGCATGTGAAAGCAGATCACAGAATGGTGATTGAAGATCAGGGCGTGTAAAGGGGAAGGGGGATAAAGGTGTGCAATACGTAAAGGCAAACCTCATTGACAAATTCTAGAGTCTCTCTATAAATGTCTAATGTCTGAAAAATTCTAAGGAAGTGGAATGGATTCATGAGTGCTCCATTAGGTAATGGTGTAGCATGTGTGTTTGTGCAGGAGCAAAACCAACACAGCTGGGTTGTATGTTGATGATTGAGGGGTATACTGTATATACGGCACACTCAACGCGATTGAAAGGAGGAGTGGCTGAATTTTGGTGAGGGAGGCTAGCCCGTTTATGTACTCATTTTGAGGAGGGGGTGAGGGGCAGGGTTATAAGATGTGGATGGGACCATGGGGAAGAGATAAGAGTCTGTTGTGTGTGGGGAGTCGGTCGCGGAGGGGATCAGTCGAGTGAAGATGAGTTTGTACGTGAAGTGTTGGTGTTATCACGTAAGGTTCGTCTTCCTGCATTAGCTGTGGTGGGAAGGGGACTGGAATTGCGTTATACGCCGCAAGGATGTTGGGAACCTAGGCGAGCAGGATATTGTTCTGGACGTTCTGAGGGGGACCTCCAGGGTTTAACCGGCGAGGTGGGTTGGTGGTTGTAGAGGGGGCGTGGCAGGTGGGAGGTTGCAGCACACCTTTGTGAGGCAGGGGTATGCGGACGGCTGTGACCGGATTTACGTGACAAGTTCAAAGCTTGTGGTTGGGAGGTGTAAGAAAATTGGTTTTGGATGTCTTTTTTTTCTGATCATAGAGGTGTTTTGTGGTGGATTTGGGATGGGAAGTGAGGCTGCCGAACAGGTATAAGAGTTATTGAAATTGAATGTTCCGGTTGCTTCAAGATGTTGAGGGGAGGTTAGTCCTATTTGCTCAATGGTGGAAAGGGCTTATGGGAAGGGAATGGAAGTTCAATGGGGATGTGTTGAGATGGTGGGATGTGACGGCAAAGACGAGGACATTCGAGAGAGTTCTATGTCCGACAGGGTGAAGGACGAGAATCAGTTGGCCTAATGGGCTTATTAGGTATCTTGAGGGGCAGTTAATGGGAGTATCATGAGGAGGAAGGGGGGGATGGGAGCCATGTTTCTGACATAGAAAGGACTGTGAAGGAAAACGCCTATGGAAGTGCAACATGAAGAGGTTGATGCGGCATAGGGGTTTTAGGAGGGAGTTGTGAGAGAGGTCTGAGGGGTTATAGACCATCAGCTGTGTCCTGCGAGGAGGGGCGCGGCTGTGTTGCAATGGAAATGGTGGGTTTGAGTGTTTTGAGGACATAGAAGGGTATAGGGAGGGACAAGATTTGGGTGACATCGGAGGGGATGGGAGGGTATGTTGATTCTTGGCTTAGTGCACTAATGAGGAGATTGTGGGTGTGAGAGAGGGGGCCTTTAAGAGAGACAGGGGGATGGGTGCGCGGAGTGTGCTGGAAGGGACGCAGGGAACAGTTACAGGGGGCTATTGTGGAGGAAGAGGTTTGGGACGGCTTTAATGAGTATGAGCAGGGTAAGGCACCGGGATATACGATGGGCTGCTGCGGAGTTTTTAATTCAGCCATTGGGAGTATTAAAAGATTTTTGGTGCAATTATTTAATATCATAGAAAGAGAGGAGGTGCGTTGGGACCTTGCAGGCGACGGCTCTTGTAGTTTTTGTGCCAAAGGTGTTGAAAGTCAGTTGCACAGTGTGAGTCTTTCCGATGATATCACTAATGTCGTGCTTCAGACTTACAACTTTTTGCAAAAAATTTTAGGTAATCGATAAAAAGGTCATTGGAAAGGTAATAGTGAACGGGTGTCAATATGGGATTCCGGGGAGATCTAAGTCATGAGGGGAATGGGGTTTTAGAAGGTTTATTGAGGGACCACAAGAGGGGGAACGTGGGAGTATTGGCATAGGATGTAGAACGGCATATGACAGTGTTCGAGAGGGATGGCTCTGTGGAGAATCATGGAGTGCAAGGGTTCGGGCGAGGACATTGTGAATTGGGCACCGGATTATATCGGGAGTGGTATTGTGTGTACAGATAAAAGGGAGGGGTGGGGGTTGCATGTGGAAAATGGGCAGGGGATTGAGGAAAGGTCGGGGGCCGTTGTCACTAAATATTATTTGGCATGTTTACAGAAATCCGTTTTATAGGGCAGTGGAAGGTGCATACAGGAGGGGGTAAGGGAGGACATACGAGGTGGGAGTCCCAGTAGTCATAGGTAACGTTGATGACACAACTGTCCTAGTGAGCATAGTGGGAGGGGAGGGATTGGAGGGTATGGAGAGAATTATAGACGTTTTGGGATGGCAACAGGTATGGCAGTGATGTGCATAAATCTAAGCTCTTGATATTGGCGTGGAATGGGATGGGCAGGAGGGCGGGGCGTGGGGGGGTGAGGCGGAGTGTCTGGACCGGCGTTGAAAATTTGTGGAGTGTGTATATGGGTAATGGCTCAGATGCTGAGGGAGAATAATTCAAAGGGTGTGGTAGATAGGGTATTGAGGGAGATTGTCAGGATTGAGGCCGACACATCTTACGCTAAACCAGAGTGGTCATTGTGGTCAATGTGCTTTTGCTACAGTTAAAAAATGAGCATGTGGCAGCTTTGTACTTTGGTGTATGGGGATGTCAGGAGATGTTGAGCTAGAGGTTTTCCGTTTTATCTGGGGTTCAGGGATGCGATTGGTTGAAAAGAGAGCGGGGGTAACACTTCCGGTGGCACTTGGGAGGCTGGGGTTAATTCATTTGGAAAAATGAAGGTTGAAGTTGTATATGTGAAATATGGGTTGCTAAGGGCTCGGGGGGAAGGGAGTGGAGGGTTGGGATGCTGGCAGGGAGATCTTCGGAGATGTGGAAGGGACAAGATTTGAGAGATGGTGAGCGAGTTGTTGCGTCTATTGATGATGGATCTAGAGAGCCGAGAACAGCGGTTGGGTCCATGGAGAGGAAGATATGGCCTTCGGGTTTTTGGTAGTGGCAAACGGAACGGAGTGTACCGAGGTCGCATGGGAAGACCATTTGGGCGGGATTAAACGGGATTACGCATCCGGCCTCGCGTGAGGGAGGTAATGTATAGTTTCTTCACGGAATATTTGCCGTCTGGGGTTGTTTTACGAAATAGGCGAATAAGGGAGGGTGGAGGGGGGGGTTGTGTCAGGTTTGTGGGTAGATGAATAGCTTTCATGTAGTTTATTTTTGTGAAAGCTAGGGATGGTGCGGGATGGTTAAGGAAAGATAATCCGGTATGTGGGGGATAGGGTTTGTCTCGGTTTTGAGAGCGCTTTGTTTAGATGTAAGGTGGGTTGGGGTAAAGGTTCAAAGGGCAGTGGCCTCACTTTTTGGTTGTTTTTGTGTATATATCAATGTGGCAATGAGAGAGACAAAGGGGCGCGAGGAACGTAGGATGGCCATAGCAGCATCCTTTTATAGAACAAAGTGTCGCAACAGGGAAATTATGGTAGGAGGTGGGAGAGGGATTTCTCGGAGGGGCTACAGGGACTTTCTTTTGAGGGATTTATAGTCTTTATAAGCGGTCAGGGGCATGAACGGGCTGGCCTTCCAAGGGGGGGGTGAGTGTGTTGTGTGAGTGTGTGTGGAATTGTGGTGAGGAATGGTGTTGTTGAGGTGATATTCAATGTGATATTCTTGGTAATGTCTTGGTGTGATTGTGACACGCATGATTTTATATTTTTCTAAAGGATTCCTCATGTTTGTAAGGATGTGTAACATAAGCATGTTAGTATTTATGCATATTTTAACCTGTAATTATACATGTCTACCTATATAGAGCAATTAATGGTCATTAAATAATGAGGTTTCATACCTGTTTTTTAACTAAAGTGGAAACCGTTCTGGTATGGGGTGTTTTTGTTATATATGTTACGATTTTTTTTTTTTTTTTTTTTTTTCACATTTTCCGTATATAGTCAAGTGAATGAGTTTGTGATCTTGTGTATTGACAGGTGGAATCTGGTCAGTTTTTTCATTTGGGGGAGGGAAGTAGGAGTTTAAGTATTCTCTGCAATAGCAGGTAATGTGATTAACACTTGTCATTATTTTAGTATGTCTAATGTTGTCCATTCTCTGTAGGATGTGATGTATATATTATCTACGGCAGTGTAATATAATCTGTCTGCGGCTATGGGAATATGTGCTAAATTTATTTATTATTGTGGTAGGTATGAGTGTAGCGTGTTTTTTAGGGTGATATATATAGTTGCTAAATTACTATCAAAGAACTGTTGGTGGTTATGGTGGTGACGGCAGACACAGTTACTAGGCATTAATGTGGGGTGGGGGTTGAAGTGTCAGCGGTAGTGTCTTAAAACCACCACCGTGCACGATATTAATTACTTTCCTTCGGGTATATTGAGGGTAGGAGTGGAGGGGTTTCTATGGTAGTTGTGAGCCTCAGGTGTCAGAAATTCCTTGTATTATAGTGTCCAGCTCGTTTAGATTGGGGGATTGTGTTTTTATATTCTTGTCATTGAAGTTTTATGATAGCTTTTCAAATGTAAAGTATAAGAGATTTGTCACTGTGTATCTAAGGTGAAGTGGCACGTTTTATAGGGGGGGGGGAGTGTAGCTTTACTGGGTATGGTTCCTAACGTTTTTTATTATGACCACCTTTCATGTGAAGCACAGTACGTACAAGCGGTGTTTGATTTGAGTGCAGCAACCAGTTCTGTCATTATACATCCCCTCATGGAAGGTTCCTTGATGTTGGTGGAGGGGCTCTTGATTTGGGAATTGGGAAACTGTGCTTCCAGTTCCCCGATTAGCCTGACAGCCTATCCACATCCCCCCTCCCCGGGCGCTGTATAATCCTACGGGTTTAGCGCTTCCTCTTTGATTATAATAATAATAATAATGTCATTATATATGTGCTTCTTCAGTAGTACTGTGTAGTCACAGTTGATTATTGGTTCACCTGCTGTATCTTGTTACATATTGGATTATGTTACCCAGTTATTTCTGTACCTGAGTTTTAATAAATATAAAAAAAAAATTTACCGTCAATATCATCTGTATATTTTCGTATAGATGTTCAACACAACTAATTGGGAATCAGTTGCTGGGGACTTAAACTTTTTTCACATAACATTGGATCTGTTCAGTAAGGATTTTGAAGCCAAATGTTTAATAGAGGTGGATTCAGTGATGAATGAGAATGAAGTCTGGAGAGGGTGGATGGATGGATGGATTAGTAGCTTTTGAGGACACTGAAATTCTTCTGCTTCTGTGTTTGAAGTGATGCTGGGTATGGATCAATTACTTGTAGAGTGGGTAATGAAATTTAATTGAAATTGGTATCTTTGTGCTTTCTCCAATTCGAGGTTTGAGATTCTTTTAATAAAAGTTAACTGAAAATTAGTAAACCCCCTTCTTTAAGGAGATTTAAACAATCTTGTAAAATTTGAAATAAATCTCTTCTGCCAGGTTGGATCAATTTGGGATTAGTTGAATGTACAGCTGGTTGTGTGTAATGAAATAGTATGCAGACAAGGAAGTGTGTGACATTAGTAGCCACAGAAGGTGTGACCACAGTAACCTGCAGAAGGTGTGACACAGTACCACAGATAGGTGTGACACAGTAACCACAGAAGGTGTGACACAATAACCACAGAAGGTGTGACACAGTAACCACAGAAGGCGTTGTGACACAGTAACCACAGAAGGTGTGACACAATAACCACAGAAGGTGTGACACAGTAACCACAGAAGGTGTGACACAGTAAGCACACAAGTCGAAGATAACATAGAAAATTAATTAGAGGTTGTAAACATTATGCAGCGTCTATGAAAACTTACTGATTAAATATTAAAGATTCCATGGCTCTTCTGACAAGATTTATTGAAACAAAAAAAAATTTTACTAAAAAATTAAAAAAAATATATATTTTTTTTATTTTATATCTTTTTTTGTAGAATATTCAGTGTTTGATGTAGAAACTTTATGTTCCATGTAAATTATTAATTTTTTATACTAAAATTTTTATTCTGAAAGATGAATTTCACCTACAGGAGTGTGTTTTATTTTTGTTTATCTGAGTTAAATGGTCGAAGTTAAACCTTTAGTTTGTTTCTTGGCATGAAAGGAATCAAAACTATTACCAAAATTTTAAACAAAAGTTTTTGCTAATGGACGTTTGAAGATCTGAGTTTGAGATAATTGATGATGGCTGGGTGGTACGAAGAGCTGGGTGTGGACGGCTCTTGATCCATGATTTGTAAGCATGTATGTTCACTACCCCCCCCCCCTTTGTGAGAAGTAAACCTTTGATATGTTTTATTAGCCAAGTGTTTACAATGTTGTGTTAAATATTGTGAGAGTAATACTGTGTATGTTACTCACTACTTCATTAATTCCTTTTATTATTATTAACAAATTGGCAGATTCTCACCAAGGCAGTGTGACCCACAAAGGCAGGGTGACCCACCAGGGCAGGGTGTGACCCACCAAGGCAGGGTGACTCACAAGGCAGTGTGACTCACCTAAGGAGGGTGACCCATCCAAGGACTGGGTGATCACCAAGCCAGGGGGGTGACTCACCAAGGCAGTGTGACTCCACAGGCAGGGTGACCCAACAAGGCAGGGTGACTCACCAAGGCAGGGTGACCCACCAAGGCAGGGTGACTCACCAAGGCAGTGTGACTCACCAAGGCAGGGTGACCCACCAAGGCAGGGTGACTCACCAAGGCAGGGTGACTCACCAAGGCAGGGTGACTCACCAAGGCAGTTGGTGTGACTCACCCAAGGCAGATCAGGGGTGACCACCAAGGCAGGGTGACTCACCAGGTCAGTGGTGACCCACAAGGCTAGGGTGACTCACCAAGGCGGGTTGACCCACAAGGCAGGGTGACTCACCATGGCCAGTGTGACTCACCAATGGCAGGGTGACCCACCAAGGCCGGTGACTCACCAGGAGGGCTTGACCCACCAAGGCAGGGTGACTAACCAAGGCAGGGTGACTCACCAAGGCAGTGTGAATCACCAAGGCGCAGAGGTGACCCACCAAGGCAGGATCTTTGGTGACTCACCAAGGCAGGGTGACCCACCAATGGCAGGGTGACTAACCCAAGGCCAGGGTGACTCAACCAAGCACAGGTGGTGACCCACCAACGGCAGGGTGACACACTCACCAAGGCAGGGTGACCCACAAAAGGCAGGGTGAACTCACCAAGGCAGGGTGACCACCCAAGGCAGCAGGTGACCCACCAACGGCAGGACAGGGTGACTCACCAAGGAAGGGTGACCACAAGGCAGGGTGACCCACCAATGCAGGGTGCCTCACCAAGCAGGGTGATCAAACAAGGCAGGGTGACTCACCAAGGCAGGGAGGTGGGACCCACAACGGCAGGGTGACTCACCAAGGCAGGGTGACCCACCAAGGCAGGGTTGACCTCACCAAGGCAGGGTGACCCACAAAGGCAGTTGTGAATCACAAGGCCGAGTGACTCACCAAGGCAGGTTGACCACGAAGGCAGGGTGACCCACCAAGCAGGTGTGACTCACCAAGGCAGGTGGACCCACCAAGGTCAGGGTGACCCACCAAGGCAGGGTGGCCCACCCAAGCAGGGATGACCCACAAGGCCAGAGAGGTGACTCACCAAGGCAGGGTGAGAACCACCAAGGCAGGGTGACCCACCAAGGGAAGGGTTGAGCCACCAAGGCAGTGTGATCCACCAAGGCAGGGTGACTCACCAAGGCAGGGGTGACCTCACCAGGCACGGTGACCACCAAGGCAGTGGTGATCACCAAGGCAGTGTGCTCACCAGGCAGGGTGACCCCACATAGGCGGGAGACCCACCCAAGGCAGGGTGACTCAACAAGGCAGTGTGAATCACACAAGGCAAGGTGACCCAACAAGGCAGTGTGACCCCCACAGGCGGGTGACCGCCAAGCAGGGTGACCTCAAGGCCAGTGATGACCCACCAAGCAGTGGGACCTCACCAAGGCAGAGCAGTGTGATCACCAAGCCAGGGTGGACCCACCAAGGCAGGGTGACCCACCAAGGCGTGTGACCCTACCAAGGCAGGGGACCCACCAAGGCGCAGGGTGACCCACCAAGGCAGTGGTACCCACTATCAGGGCAGGGTGACCCACCAAGGCAGGGGTGACCACAACCAAGGCAGGGTGACCCCACCAGGCAGGGGTGACACACCTCAGAGCAGGGTGACCCACCAAGGCGGGTGACAAACACCAAGGCAGCGGTGACTCACCAAGGTCAGGTGGGTACCACCAAGGCAGGGTGACTCACCAAGGCCATGGGCGATACCCACCAAGGCCGGCAGGGTGACCCACCAATGGCATGTGACCAACCAGCTAGGGTGACCCCACCTTTGCAGGGTGACCCACCAGGGCAGGCGTGACACACCAAGGCAGGGTGACCACACCAAGGCAGGGTGACCAACCATGGCAGGGTGGAACCCACCAAGGCAGGGTGATCACCACTGGCAGGTGACCCACCAAGGCGGGTGACCACCAAGGTCAGGGTGGAACCACCAGGCCAGGGTGGACCACGAAGGCAGAGGTGAACACCAAGGCAGGGTGACTCACCAAGGCAGGGTGACTCACCAAGGCAGGGTGGCCCACCAAGGCAGGGTGACCCCCAAGGCAGGGGTGACCCACCAAGGCGGGTGACCCCCCAAAGGCAGGGTGACCCCCAAGGCGGGTGCCCACCAAGGCAGGGTGCCCACCCAAGGCGGGGTGACCCACCAAGGCAGGTGACCCACAAGGCAGGGTGGACCCACCAGGCGGGTGACCCCCCAAGGCAGGGTGACCCACCAGGCAGGGTGACCCACCAAGGGTGCCACCAAAGGCAGGGTGACCCCCCAAAGGGCAGGGTGACCCCCCAAGGGCAGGTGAACCCAGCAAGGCAGGGTGACCCACCAAGGCAGGGTGGGCCCACCAAGGCAGGGTGACCCACCAGGGGCCAGGGGTACCCACCGGGCATGGGTGACCCCACCAGCTAAACCAAGGCAGGGTGACCCCCCAAAAGGCAGGGTGGCCCACAGGGCAGGTGACCCACCAAGGGCAGGGTGACCCACAAGGCAGGGTGGCCCACCAAATGGCAGGGTGCCCACCAAGGCAGGGTGATCCACCAAGGGCGGGTACCCCCCAAGGCAGGGGTGACCCACCAAGGCAGGTGACCCACCAAGGCAGGTGACCCCCCAAAGGCAGGGTGACCCACCAGGCAGGGTGCCCACCAAGGCGGGGTGGCCCCCCAAAGCGGGTGACCCACCAAGGCAGGGTGGACCCACCAAGGGCAGGGTGGCCCCACCAGGGCAGGGTGACCCACCAAGGCAGTGTGACCACCAAGGCAGGGTGACCCACCAAGGCAGGGTGACCCAAAGGCGGGTGACCCACCAAGGCAGGGTGACCCACCAAAGGCGGGGTAAACCCACCAAGGCAGGGTGACCCACCAAGGCAGGGTGACCACCAAGGCAGGGTGACCCACCAAGGCAGGGTGACCCACCAAGGCAGGGTTTGACCCACCAAGGCGGGGTGACTCACCAAGGCGGGGTGACCCACCAAGGCAGGGTGACCCCCAAGGCAGGGTGACCCACAAGGGCAGGGTGACCCACCAAGGGCGGGTGACCCACCAAGGCAGGGTGACTCACCAAGGCAGGGGGGACCCACCAAGGCAGGGTGACCCACCAAGGCAGGGTGACCCACCAAGCAGGGTGATCCACCAAGGCAGGGTGACCCACCAAGGGCAGGGTGACCCACCAAGGCAGGGTGACTCACCAAGGCAGGGTGACCCACCAAGGCAGGGTGACCCACCAAGGCAGGGTGACCCACCAAGGCAGGGTGACTCACCAAGGCAGGGTGACCCACCAAGGCAGGGTGACCCACCAAGGCAGGGTGACTCACCAAGGCAGGGTGACCCACCAAGGCAGGGTGACCCACCAAGGCAGGGTGACCCACCAAGGAAAGGGTGACCCCCCAAAGGGCGGGGTTTGGCCCACCAAGGCAGGGTGACCCCCCAAAGGCAGGGTGACCCACCAAGGCAGGGTGACCCACCAAGGCAGGGTGACCCACCAAGGCAGGGTGACCCACCAAGGCAGGGTGACCCACCAAGGCAGGGTGACCCACCAAGGCAGGGTGACTCACCAAGGCAGGGTGACCCACCAAGGCAGTGTGACCCACCAAGGCAGGGTGACCCACCAAGGCAGGGTGACCCACCAAGGCAGGGTGGCCCGAAAAAGAAAAACTTTCATCATTCACTCCATCACTGTCTTGCCAGAGGGGAGCGTTACACTACAGTTATAAAACTGCAACGTTAACACCCCTCCTTCAGAGTGCAGACACTGTACTTCCCTGGTTCAGAGTGTAGACACTGTACTTCCCTGGTTCAGAGTGTAGACACTGTACTTCCCTGGTTCGAGTGTAGACACTGTACTTCCCTGGTTCAGAGTGTAGACACTGTACTTCCCTGGTTCAGAGTGTAGACACTGTACTTCCCTGGTTCAGAGTGTAGACACTGTACTTCCCTGGTTCAGAGTGTAGACACTGTACTTCCCTGGTTCAGAGTGTAGACACTGTACTTCCCTGGTTCAGAGTGTAGACACTGTACTTCCCTGGTTCAGAGTGCAGACTCTAAAAACAACATACATAGCTCCACTCCACAAAGGGGGCAGTAAAGCAACAGCAAAGAACTACAGACCGATAGCACTAACATCCCATATCATAAAAATCTTTGAAAGGGTCCTAAGAAGCAAGATCACCACCCATCTAGAAACCCATCAGTTACACAACCCAGGGCAACATGGGTTTAGAACAGGTCGCTCCTGTCTGTCTCAACTATTGGATCACTACGACAAGGTCCTAGATGCACTAGAAGACAAAAAGAATGCAGATGTAATATATACAGACTTTGCAAAAGCCTTCGACAAGTGTGACCATGGCGTAATAGCGCACAAAATGCGGCTAAAGGAATAACAGGAAAAGTCGGTCGATGGATCCATAATTTCCTCACTAACAGAACACAGAGAGTAGTAGTCAACAGAGTAAAGTCCGAGGCAGCTACGGTGAAAAGCTCTGTTCCACAAGGCACAGTACTCGCTCCCATCTTGTTCCTCATCCTCATATCTGACATAGACAAGGATGTCAGCCACAGCACCGTGTCTTCCTTTGCAGATGACACCCGAATCTGCATGACAGTGTCTTCCATTGCAGACACTGCAAGGCTCCAGGCGGACATCAACCAAATCTTTCAGTGGGCTGCAGAAAACAATATGAAGTTCAACGATGAGAAATTTCAATTACTCAGATATGGTAAACACGAGGAAATTAAATCTTCATCAGAGTACAAAACAAATTCTGGCCACAAAATAGAGCGAAGCACCAACGTCAAAGACCTGGGAGTGATCATGTCGGAGGATCTCACCTTCAAGGACCATAACATTGTATCAATCGCATCTGCTAGAAAAACGACAGGATGGATAATGAGAACCTTCAAAACGAGGGATGCCAAGCCCATGATGACACTCTTCAGGTCACTTGTTCTATCTAGGCTGGAATATTGCTGCACACTAACAGCACCTTTCAAGGCAGGTGAAATTGCTGACCTAGAAAATGTACAGAGAACCTTCACGGCGCGCATAACGGAGATAAAACACTTCAATTACTGGGAGCGCTTGAGGTTCCTAAACCTGTATTCCCTGGAACGCAGGCGGGAGAGATGCATGATTAAATACACCTGGAAAATCCTAGAGGGACTAGTACCGAACTTGCACACAAAAATCACTCACTACGAAAGCAAAAGACTTGGCAGACAATGCAACATCCCCCCAGTGAAAAGCAGGGGTTTCACTAGCACGTTAAGAGACCATACAATAAGTGTCAGGGGCCCGAGACTGTTCAATTGCCTCCCAGCATACATAAGAGGGATTACCAACAGACCCCTGGCGGTCTTCAAGCTGGCACTGGACAAGCACCTAAAGTCGGTTCCTGATCAGCCGGGCTGTGGCTCGTACGTTGGTTTGCGTGCAGCCAACAGTAACAGCCTGGTTGGTCAGGCTCTGATCCACCAGGAGGCCTGGTCACAGACCGGGCAGCGGGGGCGTTGACTCCCGGAACTCTCTCCAGGTAAACTCCAGGTAAACTGTACTTCCCATCTCCAGGACTCAAGTCCTGGTGATGGGAATAAAGGAACTTAAGTGTTTGTCACAGTCTGAACGAAGGTCTTACACCAGCACTTGACTGATGTGAGGTAAACACACGTTAAGAAAATGTTATACCAAAGACAATCACCTTACCTAGTATGTTATGTATTTATTAGCATTAAAGAAACCAATAATATTTATTATAAATATACTGAAGTCTTAGGACAGTAAAAAAAATCTACATGTCAGATGATTCGTTGAGATATTAATAACATGTGTGTTTGTTACATGAAGTATAACCTGGCCAGTAAACGAATGTATTTTTGTCTGATTCATAGTGAGATGTGTGTGTCAACTTTGGAGATTTTTGAGATTTTTTTTTTCTCGAGAGGGATTTGTTGATGAGAGATGCGAGTTAAGAAATAAAGTTAGGTAAGAAAAAGAATGTTGATGAAGAAAAAGACATTCATGTTGTTGATAGTGAATAACTTCTACTGTGGATCAGGAAAAAATATTTTTCCAGTGTATAAAGTATATCGCAGAGAGTGTTCGCGCGCGCGCGCGCGTGTGTGTGTGTGTGTGTGTGTGTGTGTGTGTGTGTGTGTGTGTGTGTGTGTGTGTGTGTGTGTGTGTCTGTCTGTGCGTGTGTTTGTTGTGTGTGTGTGTGTGTGTGTGTGTGTGTGGTGTGTTGTGTGTTGTGTGTGTACTGTCTGTCTGTCTGTGCGTGTGTGTCTGTGGTGTGTGTGTGTGTGTGTTGTGTGTGTGTGTGTGTGTGTGTGTGTGTGTGTGTGTCTGTCTGTCTGGCGTGTGTGTGTGTGTGTGTGTGTGGTGTGTGTGTGTGTGTGTGTGTGTCTGTCTGTCTGTCTGTCTGTCGTGTCTGTCTGTCTGTCCGTGTGTGTGTGTGTGTGTGTGTGTCTGTCTGTCTGTATGTGCGTGTGTGTGTGTGTGTGTGTGTGTGTCTGTGTGTGTGTGTGTGTGTTGTGTGTGTGTCTGTGTACTCACCTATTTGAGGTTGCAGGGGTCGAGTCCTAGCTCCTGGCCCCGCCTCTTCACTGGTCGCTACTAGGTCACTCTCCCTGAACCGTGAGCTTTAACATACCTCTGCTTAAAGATGTGTATGGATCCTGCCTCCACTACATCGCTTCCCAAACTATTCCAATTCCTGACTACTCTGTGATTTAAGAAATACTTCCTAACATCCCTGTGATTCATCTGTGTCTTCAACTTCCAACTGTGTCCCCTTGTTACTGTGTCCAATCTCTGGAACATCCTGTCTTTGTCCATCTTCTCAATTCCTCTCAGTATTTTGTATGTCGTTATCATATCCCCCCTATCTCTCCTGCCCTTCAGTGTCGTCAGGTCGAGTTCCCTTAACCTCTCCTCGTAGGACATACCTCTTAGCTCTGGGACTAGTCTTGTTGCAAACCTTTGCACTTTCTCTAGTTTCTTTACGTGCTTGGCTAGGTGTGGGTTCCAAACTGGTGCCGCATACTCCAATATGGGCCTAACGTACATGGTGTACATGGTCCTGAACGATTCCTTATTAAGATGTCGGAATGCTGTTCTGAGGTTTGCCAGGCGCCCATATGCTGCAGCAGTTATTTGGTTGTTGTGCGCCTCAGGAGATGTGCCTGGTGTTATACTCACTCCAAGATCTTTTTCATTGAGAGAGGTTTGTAGTCTCTGGCCCTCTAGACTGTACTCCGTCTGCGGTTTCTTTGCCCTTTCCCAATCTTTATGACTTTGCACTTGGTGGGGGTTGAACTCCAGGAGCCAATTGCTGGACCAGGTATGCAGCCTGTCCAGATCCCTTTGTAGTTCTGCCTGGTTTTCGATCGAATGATTTCTTCTCATCATCTTCACGTCATCTGCAAACAGCGACACTTCGGAGTCTATTCCTTCCGTCATGTCGTTCACAAATGCCAGAAACCCCTGTGGGATCCCGCTGGTCACATGTGCCCACTCTGATACCTCGCCACGTACCATGACTCGCTGCTGTCTTCCTGACAAGTATTCCCTGATCCATTGTAGTGCCTTCCCTGTTATCCCTGCCTGGTCCTCCAGTTTTTGCACTAATCTCTTGTGTGGAAGTGTGTCAAACGCCTTCTTGCAGTCCAAGAAAAGGCAATCCACCCACCCCTCTATCTCTTGTCTTACTGCTGTCACCATGTCATAGAACTCCAGTAGGTTTGTGACACAGGATTTCCTGTCCCTGAAACTATGTTGGCTGCTGTTGATGAGATCATTCCTAAGTGTTCCACAACTCTTCTGGTAATCTTCTCCATGATTTTGCATACTATACATGTCAGTGACACTGGTCTGTAGTTTAGTGCTTCATGTCTGTCTCCTTTTTTAAAGATTGGAACTACATTTGCTGTCTTCCATGCCTCAGGCAATCTCCCTGTTTCGGAAGATGTATTGAATATTGTTGTTAGGGGTACACATAGCGCCGCTGCTCCCTCTCTCAGGTCCCATCGAGAGATGTTATCTGGCCCCATTGCCTAGCTTACTCAGAAGCCTCTTCACTTCTTCCTCGGTTGTGTGTACTGTGTCCAGCACTTGGTGGTGTACCCCACCTCTCTGTCTTTCTGGAGCCCCTTCTGTCTCCTCTGTGAACACTTCTTTGAATCTCTTGTTGAGTTCCTCACATACTTCACGGTCATTTCTTGTTGTCTCTCCTCCTTCCTTCCTTAGCCTGATTACCTGGTCCTTGACTGTTGTTTTCCTCCTGATGTGGCTGTATAACAGTTTAGGGTCAGATTTGGCTTTCGCTGCTATGTCGTTTTCATATTGTCGTTGGACCTCCCTTCTTATCTGTGCATATTCATTTCTGGCTCTACGACTGCTCTCATTATTCTCGTGGGTCCTTTGCCTTCAATATTTCTTCCATTCCCTAGCACACTTGGCTTTTGCCTCCCTGAACCTTTGGGTGAACCATGGGCTCATCCTGGCTTTTTCATTATTCCTGTTACCCTTGGGTATAAACCTCTCCTCAGCCTCCTTGCACATTGTTGATACATATTCCATCATCTCATTAACTGCCTTCCCTGCCAGTTCTCTGTCCCATTGAACCCCGTTCAGGAAGTTCCTCATTCCCGTGTCATCCCCTTTCTTGTAGTTTGGCTTCATTCGCCCTGGCCTTCCTGCTTCCCCTTCCACTTGTAGCTCTGTGTATTCGACGCTTAAAACCACATGATCGCTGGCCCCAAGGGATCTTTCATATGTGATGTCCTTAATATCTGCGCTACTCAAGGTGAATACTAGGTCTAGTCTTGCTGGTTCATCCTCTCCTCTCTCTCTTGTAGTGTCCTTTACGTGTTGGTACATGAAGTTTTTCCATGTGTGTGTGTGTGTGTGTGTGTGTGTGTGGTGTGTGTGTGTGTGTGTGTGGTGTGTGTGTGTGTGTGTGTGTGTGTGTGGGGTGTGTGTGTGTGTGTGTGTACACACCTAATTGTGGTTGCAGGGGTCGATACTCGGGTCCTGGTCCCGCCTGTTCACTTATTGCTGCTAGGGCCTTTCTCTGCTCTCTGATATTTGTCATACCTCGTCTTGAAGCTATGTATCCTTCCTGCCTCCACTACGTCGCTTGTCAGACTATTCCACTTCCTAACAATCCTTTGAGTCGTTTGAGTCTTCAGCTTTCAGTTGTGACCCCTTTTTTGTGTCCCCTCTCTGGAACATCCTGTCTCTGTCCACCTTATCTATTTCAAGTAGTATTTTGTATGTCGTTATCATGTCTCTCCTGACCCTCCTGTCCTCCAGCTTCGTCAGGCAGATTTCCCTCAACCTTTCTTCGTAGTACATTCCCCTGAGGTCCGGAACTAATCTTGTTTCAAACCTTTGCACTTTCTCTAATTTTTTGACGTGCTTGACCAGGTGTGGGTTCCAAACTGGTGCTTCATACTCCAGTATGGGTCTGACGTACATAGTGTACAGTATCTTGAACGAATCCTTACTAAGGTAATGGAACGCTATTCTCAGGTATGCCAGGTGCCCAAATGCTGCAGCAGTTATCTAGTTGATGTGTGCTTCCGGAGACGTGCTCGGTGTTATGCTCACCCCAAGATCTTTCTCCTTGAGTGAGGTTTGCAGTCTTTGGTCTCCTAGCCTATACTCTGTGGTCTTCTTTGCTCTTCCCCAATCTTCATGACTTTGCATTTGGCAGGATTGAATTCAAGAAGCCAGTTGCTGGACCACGTGTCCAGCCTGTCTAGGTCTCCTTGTAGCCCTGCCTGATCCTTATCTAATTCTCCTCATTAACTTCACATCTGCGAACAGGGACACTTCTGAGTCTGTTCCTTCCATCATGTCATTCACATATACGAAGAATAGCACTGGTCCTAGGATTGACTCCTGTGGGACCCCGCTCGTCACAGGCGCCCACTTTGATACCTCATCAGGTACCGTGACTCGTTGTCTCCCTGTCAGGTGTTCTCTGATCCATTGCATTGCCCTTCCTCTTATATGCGCCTGATCCTTCAGCTTCTGCGCTAATACTTGTTCCTCATGTGAGGAACTGTGTCAAAAGCCTTCCTGCAGTCCAAGAAAATGCAATCAACCCACCCCTCTCTCTCGTGTCTTGCTTCTGTTACCTCCTCATAAATCTCCAGAAAGTTTGTGACACAGCATTTGCCTTCCATGAATCCGTGCTGGTAGTCATTTATAATCTTGTTCCGTTCCAGGTGCTCCGCCACTCTCCTGATAATCCTCTCCATGACTCTGCATACTATACACGTCAGAGACACTGGTCTATATTTTAGTGCCTCTTATCTGTCTCCTTTCCTAAAAATGGAGACTACATTTGCCGTCATTCATACCTCAGGTGGTTGCCCAATTTCAAGGTATGTATTGAAGATTGTGGTTAGTGGCACATACAGTGTCTCTGCTCCTTCTCTAAGGACCCACGGGGAGATATTGTCCGGTCTCATTGCCTTTAAGGTATCAAGGTCACTTAGCAGCTTCTGTACCTCCTCCTCCTCCGTTGTGTGTATGTCATCCAACACTCGTTGGTTTATTCCCTGTTGTTTTCCACTCTGTGTCTTCCCAGAGCCGTTCCTGTCTCTGCTGTAAATACTTCCTTAAATTTGGTGTTGAGCTCCTAGTATACATCGTGACCGTTTCTTCTGAGTTCCTCACCTTCTTTCTTCAGCCTGATCATCTGGTCTTTGACCGTTGTCGTCTTCCTGGTGTGTGTGTGTGTGTGTGTGTGTGTGTGTGTGGTGTGTGTGTGTGTGTGTGCGTGTGTGTGTGTGTGTGTGTACTCACCTATTTGTACTCACCTATTTGTGGTTGCAGGGGTCGAGTCTTAGCTCCTGGCCCCGCCTCTTCACCGGTTGCTACTGGGCCCTCTCTCTCCCCGCTCCATGAGCTTTATCAAACCTCGTCTTAAAACTGTGTATGGTTCCTGCCTCCACTACGTCATTTTCTAGGCTATTCCACTGCCTGACAACTCTATGACTGAAGAAATACTTCCTAATATCTCTCTGACTCATTTGTGTCTTCAACTTCCAATTGTGGCCTCTTGTTTCTGTGTCCACTCCCTGGAACATCCTGTCTTTGTCCACCTTGTCTATTCCACGCAGTATTTTGTATGTTGTTATGTCTCCCCTGACCCTCCTGTCCTCCAGTGTCGTCAGTCCGATTTCCCTTAATCTTTCTTCATAGGACATTCCCCTTAGCTCTGGAACTAACCTTGTCGCAAACCTTTGTACTTTCTCTAGTTTCTTGACGTGCTTTATCAAGTGCGGGTTCCAAACAGGTGCTGCATACTCCAGTATGGGCCTGACATACAAGGTGTACAGTGTCTTGAACGATTCCTTACTAAGGTATCGGAATGCTGTTCTCAGGTTTGCCAGGCGCCCATATGCTGCAGCAGTTATCTGATTGATGTGTGCTTCCGGAGACATGCTCGGTGTTATACTCACCCCAAGATCTTTCTCCTTGAGTGAGGTTTGCAGTCTTTGGCCACCTAGCCTATACTCTGTCTGTGGTCTTCTGTGCCCTTCCCCTATCTTCATGACTTTGCATTTTGCAGGATTAATTTCGAGAAGCCATTTGCTGGACCAGGTGTCCAGTCTGTCCAGGTCTCTTTGAAGTCCTGCTGGTCCTCATCTGATTTAGTTCTCCTCATTAACTTCACATCATCTGCAAACAGGGACACTTCTGAGTCTAACCCCCCCTCATTCTTTCACAAACCAAAATAACACGGTCCAGGCTACCCCGGGGGACCCCCTCGCACAGGGCCCACTGGATACACATTACGTACCAACTCGTTTTTTCCCTCCCGTCAGGTATTCCTGACCATTGCAGTGCCCTTCCTTTTAATATGCCCTGATGCCAAAGCCTGCACTAACCCTTTTGTGGGGAAACGTGTCAAAGGCCTTCTGCAGTCCAAAAAGAGCAATCAACCCACCCCCTCTCTCGACTTACTTCTGTATTGTATCAAAAAAACCCCAAAGATTTGTGACACGGGATTTCCCTTCCAAATCCTGCGGGGTTGGGATTTTACTTTTGTTCCTTTCCCAGGTGCTCCCCCACTCTCCCCTGATAACTTCTCCATAACTTGCAACATACACGTCAATGACCAGGTCTAAGTTTAAGTGCCTCTTTTCTGCTCCTTTTTTAAAAAGGAACTAATTGTCGTCTTCCAACCTCAGGTATTCCCCTTTTTCCGGGACGATTGAAGATTTTGGGAATGGCACGCACAGCATATCTGCTCCCTCTCAAGGACCCACGGGGGGGAAATTTCCGGGCCCCTTGCCTTTGAGGTATCTATTCCCTACATTTCTCACCTCCTCCTCATCTGTATATGTCGTCCAACACTTGTTTGATTCCTTTCTGGTTCCCCCCGATCTGTCCCCCCAAGCCCGCCCCCGAAAAAATTCCTAAATTGGGGGAGAAATTTTAAAGAGGAAATTTTAAAAGGGACGGCCCCCAAGGGAAAATTTGGTTTGTGTTTTTTTGTGTGTGTGTGGGTGTGGGGTGGTTTTGGTGTTTTTTGTTGGTTGTGTTAAAAAACGTGAAAAGTTTTCAGGGTAAAAAAAAAAAAGAGTAACGTGAAACGATTTTTATGATATTAAACGAAAATTTTAAACCTTTTCATGGTAGTGAAAAAGAGGGGTAGTTTCTGAATGAATGTTTCTGAAGAAAGGAAAAATGTTGCGCGACCACCTAAATTTTCTTTGCCCTGGCCCCGCCTCTTCCTAACGCACTGGTCCCTCTCTCCCCTCTCCTGAGCTTTATCTTTCCTCGCCTTTCAGCTTGTATGTTCCCGCCTCCCTACCTCACTTTCCGACTTTCCACTTCCTAAAAACTCTAACTGAAGAAAACTTTTCCCAACATTCCTTTGACTCATCGAGTCCTTTTTTTTTCAAATTTTTGGGCACCTGTTTTTTGTGTCCCCCTCTTGAACATCCTGTCTCTGTCCACCTTTTCTTTTCCTCGCAATATTTTGTATGCGTTATCATGTATGTGTGTGTTGTGTGTGGTGTGTGTGTGTACTCACCTAGTTGAGGTTGGGGGGTCGATCCAGCTCCTGGGGTTTTGGTGTTTTGTGTGTTGGGTGGTGTGTGGTGTGTTGTGTTTGGTGTTTGTGTTGGTGTGTGTGTGTGTGTGGGTTTTTGTGTGTGTGTGTGTGTGTGTGTTTTGTGGTGTGTGTTGGTGGTGTGTGTGTGTGTGTGTGTGTGTGTGTTGTGTGGTGTGTTTTGTGTGGGGTTTTGGTTTGTTGGTTGGGGTGTGTGTTGTGTGTGGGGGGTGTGTGTGGTGTGTGTGGTGTGTGTGTGGTGTGGGTGTGTGTGTTGGTGTGTGTGTGGGTTTTGTTTTGGTGTGGTGTGTGTGTGTGTGTGGTTTTGGGGTGTGGTGGTTGGGGTGTGTGTGTGTGTGTGTGTGTGTTGTTGTGGTGGGGGTTGGTGTGTGGTGTTTGGTGTGTGGTGTGTGTTTGTGGTTGGGGTTTTGTGTGTTGTGTGTATGTGTGTGTGTGTGTGTGTGTGTGTGTGTTTTGTGTGTGTGTGTGTTGTTGGGGTGGTTTTGGGGTGGTGGTTTGTGGGTGTGGTGTGGGGTGGGGTGTGGGGTGTGTGTGTGGTGTGTTGTGTGTGTGTGTGTGTTGGTGGTTGTGTGGGAACTACGACTGATAATAAATTCATGTAAGGAAAGGTAGAAAAAAAAAATTTTTTTTTTAATAAAAAATGTTTTTAACATAGTGTTCGGTGACTTTGAAAAAAATGAGGTCGGGAGGAATTGAGAAAAATTTGTAGTACATCGCTTTTTTAAGAAATTTTAAATGAAAATGAAAACCCTTTATTTAGGCTGGTATAAAGAGAGTTGAGGGGGAAGGAGTTGTGTATCACAGTGCGTTTGTAATTATGACTAACATGAGAACTTTTTTAGGAAAATTAAGTTTTTAAATGATTGTCTAAAGTACGTCTTTATAAAAACTTTTGCGTAAATTAAAGAAGTGGGAGAGTACTTTTAAAATCGTGAGAAGTGTAGAAAGTAGCGAGGTGGAAGCGCAGAAGAGACTGAGGAAATATAAATTAAAAATGGCCTGCAAGGGAATAAAAAAATGGAGTAACTTCGCTGGAACGAAATTTAAACATGAAAAATGTTTACCCATAGTACGTATACAAAAACCAGGGAAAAATTATGAAAAGGGATAAAAATTAAATGACCCCTAGTTTAATTGAATAAAATTGTTTTTAATTTATAGTTAATTTTTTCTTTGTTTTAAACTTTTATTGCATCGAATAAATATAGCAGGTTTTAGTGTGGTGAGGTCGTTGTATGTTGGAAGTTGTCTTAATGTAGCCATGGAAAATATGGGATTTGGTGAATTGCCTTTGGGGCACTGGCAAACTTTTCTGAAAAACCAAAACATTCAGAAAAGGGGAGTGAATTTAAAAAAGAAAAAAAAATTGAATAGTAAACCCCATATAAGGGAAACAACGCAGATGTTTAAACTCATAGCAAGTTTTAAAACCACTTTAGCTAAATAAGGTGGGAATGGGGAAGACAATAAAAGATGGCAAGCAATATAATGTATGGCAAAAAAAAAATATAATGTTTTGGGAGGACAATATAAAAAAGGCAAGACAATATAAGTATGGCAAGGGCAATATAAAGATGGCAAGACAATATAATGTATGGCAAGACAATATAATGTAGGCAAACAAATTTTAAAGATGGCAAAGACAAAATTTAAATTATGGCAAGACAAAAGTATGGGGAGGACAAATTAATGTATGGCAAGCAATATAAAGTAGGCAAAACAATATAATGTAGGGGGGGACAATAAAGTATGGCAAACAATATAATGTATGGCAAGACAATATAATTATGGCAAACAATATAATGTAGGGGAAAACAATATAATTAGGGCAGGACAAAAATTATGGCAAGACAAATAATGTTGGCAAACAAAAAATGAGGGAAGACAAATAAAAGTATGGGCAGGGGCAAATAATGTATGGCAAGACAAATAATTATGGGAAGACAATATAATGTAGGCAAGACAATATAATGATGGCAAGAAATAAATGTTGGCAAGACAATATAATGTATGGCAAACAAATAAGTATGGCAAACAATATAATGTTGGCAAGACAAAATAATGATGGGAAGACAAAAAGTTGGCAGGACAAATAATGTAGGCAAGCAATAAATTATGGCAGGCAAAATAATGTATGGGAAGAAAATAAAGTATGGCAAGACATAAATGTAGGCAAGACAAATAATTTTGCAGGACAATATAATGTATGGGAGGGCAATATAATGTATGGGAAAAACAAAATAAGTTTGGGAAGACAAAATAATGATGCAAAACAATTAATGTAGGAAACAAATAAAGTATGGGAAGAAAAATAAAAAGATTTTCAAGACAATAAATGATGGCAAAAATTACATCAGCACTGCTTTGTTTTTTATTAAAAACAGGGGTATTATCTGTTGTTTTAAAAATTTGGAAAAGAACGGGAGGGAAATTTTTTTCGATTTTCTTTCCCCAAAAATTGATATTTCTTTAAGGTTTTGAGCTTATTGATAATCACTGATTAGAAAGGATTGAATAATGAAACACCGAGAGGGGAAAATGGATGGGGTTAATTTTTGGGGGGAAATTGAAGTCATCTAATATTTTCAGTGTTGAGAAAAAAATACAAGCGTAACCCTAAAATTTTGGGGTAATAAGTCCCCATGAAAAAAGAATCCCTGACACTTCCATTAAATTCGAAGTTTTTGGATTCTTTTAAAAAAAATGCAAAATTAGTGAATTTCCCACAAAAGGGAAAATTGGACTGCTAAGTAATAATTATAATAATTCTTTTACCAAGGGTTTGGTTGGGTTTGTTACTAATAGAAACCCCCTTGAGTGTGTATTTAAGAAGTTCGAAAAAAAACTCGCAAAAAAAAACTTTTGAAAACCCGACCAGAAAAAGAAGAAAAAACAAAAAATAAAAAGGTAAATTTTTTTTGGATTATCTTGAAAATTTATTAAAACAAGAACAATTAAAATAAAATTTAGATTTTACCATCTTTTAGTAAAAATTCCCGGTTTGATTAGAAAATTGTTTTAGAAAAAATGTTTTGATTGAACATTTTTTGATGTAGAAAAAATTTGTTTGATGTAGAAACTTGTTTTGATGTAGAAAAAATTGTGTTTATGTAAAACATTGGTTTTATGTAAAACTTGTGTTTGTGGAAACATTTTATTTTTGTAAAACATTGTGTTTTTATGTAGAAACAATGTATTTTGATGTGAACATTTTATTTTAGTAGAAAAAATTGTATTTGATGTAGAAACATTTTTATTTGAGGAGAAACATTGTTTTTGATGTAGAAACTTGTATTTGATGAGAAAAAATTGTTTTGATGAGAAACATTTTATTTGAAGTAGAAACATTGTATTTGAGTAGAAACTTTTGTATTTAAAGTAGAAACTTTTGTATTTGATGAAAACATTGTTTTGATTAGAAACATTGTATTTGATTTAGAAACATTGTATTTGATGTAAAACATTTTTTTTGATGTAAAAACCCTTGAAATTTGATGTAGAAACATTGTTTTTGATGTAGAACATGAAATTTGATGTAAAACATTGTTTTTGTGTAAAAAACCATTGTATTTGATGTAGAAACATTGTATTTGATGTAGAAACATTGTATTTGAGTAGAAACATTGATTTAAATGTAAAAAACATTTTTATTTGATGTAGAAACATTGTATTTGATGTAGAAACATTGTATTTTATGTAGAAACATTGTATTTGATGTAGAAACATTGTATTTGATGTAGAAACATTGTATTTAAAGGTAAAACATTGTTTTTGGGATGTAGAAACTTTGGGTATTTGATGTAGAAACATTGTATTTGATTAGAAACATTGTTTTAAATGTAGAAAAAATTTGTTTTTGTTGAAAAAACTTTGTATTTGATGTAGAAACATTGTATTTGATGTAGAAACATTGTATTTGATGTAGAAACATTGTATTTGATGTAGAAACATTGTATTTGATGTAGAAACATTGAAATTTGATGTAGAAACTTTGTTTTTTGATGAAAGAAAAAATTGTGTTTGATGAAAACCCATTGTATTTGATTAGAAACATTGTTTTTTGATGTAAAATTTTTGTTTTTGATGTAGAAACTTTGTATTTAAAGTAGAAACATTGTGTTTGATGTAAAAAAAATTGTATTTGATGTAGAAACTTTGTGTTTGATGTAAAACTTGTTTTTTTGATGTAAAAAACTTTTTTTTTTTTTTTTAAATGCAAACAAAAAAAAAAAAAAATGCGTTTTGGAAAAGGGTTTTATTCGCCTATGGGATTATATTATTTTTGGACTTCTTTAAAAGGGTTAAAAAATTAAATTTCGGTCAGAAAATGAAGATTACCCAAAAAAATAAATGTAGGTTAAGCAAAAAAAATAATTTGTATGAAATGAAAAAATTGTTAATTTTTTTTTTAAACCTTTAAAAAATTTAAACCTCATAATCAACTTCAAAATATTTTTAATTTTTTCCACCCCTTTTCCCGGGACCTTTTTTTGTTTAACATTATTTTCTCTTTTTTTAACTTAAAGGGGGAAAAAAAAATTTTCGGTCAAACTGAGGGGGTTTAATAACATTAACTGAGAAAACCCGGGAAAAGGAAAAATTTGGTTTATGTCACTAAACACTTCCCTTTTAAATTTTTTAAAATTTTTGGTGAAACTTAAAATTTTGTGTTTTCATTGTCCATCTTCTAATTTTGAAGAAAAAAAATTCAGTGTAAAATTATTACATGAGAATTAGCCCCACGTGGTGTTGTCATCTATGGCGCTATTTATCCACCTTTTTGGGGTTGCGGGGGCCCGATTAAAAATTTCCGGGCCCCGCCTTTTCACGATCGCTACTAGGTCCTCTCTCTCCCCCTGCTCCTTTGAGTTTCCCATCAAAACCTTGTCTTAAAACTACGTATATTTCCTCCCCTCCTTTACGCACCCCCCTGATATTCCCCTTTCCCGGGCAACTATGTTTGAAGAAATACTTCCTAAAAATCCCTCTGTCCTCACCCTGAATCTTCAACTTCCAATTGTAACCCTTGTTTTCTGTGTCCCCCTCTGGAACATCCCCCCTTTTCCCCCTTTTGTAAAATTCCCTGCATTTTTAAATATGTCTTTTTATCAGTCTCCCCTAACCCTCCTGTCCTTCAGTGCGAGGCAGTTTTCCCTGAACCTTTCTTCTTTGGGAAATTTTCAGTGAAGTCTTGTTGTAAACCTTTGCACAAATCTCTAATTTTTTGACGTGCTTGACAAGGTGTAGGTTCCAAACTGGGCTGTACACCCAATATGCGCCTAGGTACAGGGTGTACAAAGTCCTGAAGGGCCCCCTTACTGAGGTATCGGAACGCTTTTTCAGGTTTCCCAAAGGCGCCCAATACTGCAGCATTTTATCGGTTGATGTGCGCCTCGGGGAGATGTTTTGGTATTATACTCACCCTAAGATCCTTTTCCTTGAGTGGGGTTTGGGCACCCTTTGGCCATCTAGCCTTACTCCTCTGCGGTTTTCACGGGCCCTTCCCCGATTTTCATGATTTTGCTTTAGGGGGTTAAAAATTCAATAACCATTTGGGTTGGAGCAGACTTACAGCAAAACCGGGTCCTCTTTCCAATTTAATTCTCCCCCCTTAAAAATTTTGCCCTCATCTGCGGGCAAAAACACTTTCTAATCTACCCTTCCGCACGTCATTCACACATCCCAAAAATAGCATGGTCCTGGGAAACTGACCCCGTGGAACCCCCGCCCCCCAGTAAACAGGCGCCCACCCCGACACCGTATTTAAAACCGTTTACCCCCCCTTTGTCGGGTATTCTTGATCCATTGGATCCCTTTTCCCTTTTTTTGCAAACCTTTCCTCTACTTTTGCCCCTAACTCTTGTGAGGAACTGTGTTGAAGGCCTTCTTGCAGTCCAAAAAGATGGGAATTCTACCCACCCCTCTCTATTGTGTCTTTCTTCCGGACACAGGGTTTCCCTTTTCCCTTTAAAAACCCTGCTGGTTTTCGTTTTAACTGTTTTCCCTTCCCAGGTCCTACCACTCTTTCCCGAAAACTTCTCCATGACTTTGGGGATTTTAACACGTCAGTGACAGGGTTTTTAGTTTTAAAGCCCCATGTCTGTATTTCCCAAAAATTTTGGGAAAATCATTTTCCGTCTTCCACAAAATTTAGGGAGTTTTTCCATTTTCAATGATTTTTTTTAAAGATTGTTTTTGGGGACAAAATAGCGTCTCTAAATCCCTCTTTAAGGACCTATGGAGATGTGTCTGGTCCCCCCATTTTAAGTATCTAATTCACTTAGCAAACAGCTTCACCCGTCCCCCGGGTTTTATTTCATCCACACTTTTAGGCTGGAAGAAAAATTTTTGTGCCCGACTTTTCCCGGAGTCCTTCTGTCTCCATGGAAAAAACTTCTTTAAATTTTATGTTGAACTCCCACATACTTCTTTGTCCGGGGTTTTTTGTGAGCTCCCCCCTTCCTTTTCCCCTTTCCAATTTCCTGGGGTGTAGGTGTGTTTTTAGGTTTTTTGTGTGTGGGTTGGGGTGTGTGTGTGTGTGTGGGGTGTGTGTGGGGTGTGTGTGTTTGTGTGTTGTGTGTGTGTGTGCGCCCGCTTTGCACGCGAAGGTGATGTTTTTAAGGAAGGTTGGTGTGTTTTGAATTTTGGGTTTTGGTGAAAGGGTTTTGGGGTGTGTGAAGGGTTTTTTGTGTGTGAAGGTTGTTTTGTGTGGAAATTTTTTGTGTTTTTAATTTGGGGGGTGTGTTTAAGGTTTTTGTGTGGTTTAAGGGTTTTGTGGGGTGGGGAAAGGGTTTTGTGTGTTGAAGGTTTTGTGGGTGGGAATTTGTGTGTGTGAAGGGTTTTGTTTGTGAAGGTTGTGTTTTGGGGGGAAGGGTTAGTGTGTGTGAAGGTTGTGTGTGTTGAAGGGGTTTTGTGGGGTGAAGGTTTGTGGGGTGTGAAGGGTTGTGTGCGTGAAGGGGGGGGGGGGGGAAAAGGGTTTTGTGTGTGAAGGTTGTGTTGTGTGAAGGTTGTGTTTGTTTAAAAGGGTTTTTGTGTGGTGAAGGTTTTTGTTGGGGAATGGGTTTTGTTATGTAAGCTTGTGGGGTAAAGCGAAGGTTGTGTGTGGCGAAGGTTTTTGTGTGTGCGAAGGGTTTTGTGGTGGGGCAAGGTTGTGTTGTTTGAATTTGTGTGTGTGTGAATGTTTTGTTTTGTTGAAGGGTTTTTTGTGTGTTTAAGGTTGTGTGTGTGTGAAGGTTTTTTGTGTTGGGGAAGGTTGTGTGGGGTGTGAATGTTGTGTGTGTGTGAATTGTTGTGGGGTAAAATAAGGTTTTTGTGTTTTGTGTTTAATGTTGTGTTTTGTTCCCAAGGTTGTGTGCGTTTCGAAGGTTGTGTGTGTGCGAAAAATTGTGTGTGTGTTAAGGTTTTGTGTTGTGTGAATGTTTGGTTTTTGTGCGAAGGTTTTTGTGTGTATGAAGGTTGTTGTGTGTGAAGGGTTTTTTTGTGTGTGGGGAAGTTTTTGTGTATGTGAATTGTGTGTGTGTGTAATGTTGTGTTGTGCGAAGGTTGTTTTGTGTGCGAAGGTTGTTGTGTGCGAAGGTTGTGTGTGTGCCCAAGGTTGTGGGGTTTTGCATGGTTGTGTGTGTGGCCCAAGGTTGTTTTTGTGCGAAAGTTGTGTGTTTTTGAATGATTTTGTGTGTGTGAAGGTTGTTTGGGGTGCGAAGGGTTTTGTGGGGTGCGGGAAAGGGTTTTGGGGGTGGTGTGGGGTGTGTGTGTGTGTGGTGTGTGTGTTTTTGTGCGTGCGTGCGTGCTGCGTGCGCGCGCGGTTTTGTGTGTGGGGCGGAGGGGGAGAGAGGGGAGAAGGGGAAGGGAGGGGAAAAAGGGGAAAAAAGGGGGGGAAAAGAGTGGGGACAAATTTGGAAGGGGGGAAAAAGGAGGGAAAGAGAAAGGGGGACGGGTTTTTGTGGTTTAAAGGGGAAAAATTTCCCAAAAAATAGAGTACGATTTATAACAATATTTTCATTGTCGGTACTAGTTAAGGTTTGGGTAAAATCCACGCCCCATCCCCTTTTCCCCCCATTTTTCCCCCCCCCCCGAAAAGATATTTTTTTTTCCCCGGGGGACTTGTTTTAAAGGGGGTAAATCCCAGGGTCCCCCCTGTTTCCCGGGCCTTTTTTTTCCCCCCCACCCCGAAATGATATTTGATTGCCGGGTGTTGTTAAGGAGGGTAAATCTAGCTCCCGCTATCCCTTTTTCCCCCCCTTCCCTCCCCCCCCCCCCAAAGGGGGACGTGTGGGGGCCCGGGCCCAACAGTAATCCAAATAGAAATCCCCAGCTCCCAACACTACTGAAATAAAATGCCCCCTTGTATTTTAAATGATTTATTGGGGGGAAAGCTTTACCCTTTTGGGCCAATAATAAACCTTTGTCTTTTTAGCCTTGCTCTTTAAATTTACTTTTTAAAAAATTCCCCCACGTCTTTTAAAAAATTGTACTTTTTCATGGAAGTGATTTCTTAAGCAGTGGGTAACCTGTCTTTTCTTTTTAGCTTGGATGACAAGAGGGTCACCTTTTAATCAAAGAGTAAAACCCAAAAGGGGACGGACTAACTTCCTTTAAAACGTCCCATATATTTTTAAATTGCCTGGCACATGAAAAAAGAATCAAAATAACCCTTTATCATTACCGCGGTCAAGAAAATTGGAAACTCCTGCATCGGGGGAAAAATTACTTACGGCTAAAAAGTAGGGGGGGGGGGGGAAACCAGGGGTTGTCACCAACACCTGCGACCCCTCCCCCCCCCCCCCCCCCCCCACATCCTCAGCAACCCCCAAAGATGCAACCCAAAACACGCAGTGTCACCAACACCAGACACTCAAGTTTTTAGCGTTGAATTCAGATATCATTTATATTTTTCATTTTCTTTCATGTAGGATCAGTATTTCATATTTAAGTGTTTTATATTTCATATTTCCTAAATAATAAAGTGTTTATATTTGTCAGTTTTTGTTCTTTTTCTATTCATTAATTTTCCTGAGGAGGAGCCAGCCTGAGTAATACTGACTGAAGTTGTTACAGGGCTGAGTAAGCCTTCACAGGGTGCATTGTTACCTCTCTACGTCCCCCACACTTTCCAGGTGGTGGGAGTTAACATGGGAGCCTCATAACATACTGGACATTACTTACCTTCCTCCTCCCACCAAGTCTGTATATATGGCTTCCCACTCTTATTACTTTTTATATTTTATGTTATTTATATTTTTGTTCAAGTAACCTGACCTGACTGGACTTAAGTATTTTCACATAATTATTCTTACTCCATAGCAAATCATTTAAAGGCTTTTTATCTATCATGTCACGGACTTCTTGTCCGGGTTTTAACTATTACTTTTTTTGTCTCTTAGCCTTGTTGATCGAAATGGTTCACTCGACACCGACCAGACAAGATGGCCGGGTTGATCTAACCAACAGATTAAGAAACTTAACATCATCTTTAACTGGACACAGCAGTGTCCAGTTAAACATGGAGGTTAAAGATGGTTTCAGAGGCCACCAACCATCAAGTAATCACAGCCAACATCTTCCACCACTGAAACAACTGCTGGCGTTGATAAGCGCCTTTTTTGTGTTGACATTTATACCAGAGTGACGTGCAGCAGCGACTACCTGGTCTCACCAAGGTTTCTGGTTCATCGTCAACCCTGAGTGACGTGCAGCAGCGACTACCTGGTCTCACCAAGGTTTCTGGTTCATCGTCAACCCTGAGTGACGTGCAGCAGCGACTACCTGGTCTCACCAAGGTTTCGGGTTCATCGTCACCCTGAGTGACGCAGGCAGGCGACTCCGGGTCTCACCAAGGTTTCGGGTTCATCGTCAACCCGAGGACTGCGCAGGACACCGGTCTCCCCAAAGGTTTTCTGGTTCATCGCAACCCTAGTGACTGCGCGCGACACCTGGTCTCACCAGGTTCGGGTTCATCGTCAATCTCGAGTTTTTTTTCGTCACATCCTTTGGTAAATTGGTGACCATGTGTCCGGTATGTACATTAACTTCGGTTAAACAAATTAAAATTTTATTTGCATATTTCTTTATTTTCTTCATTTGGGAAAAAATTCCCCAAAATTTTTGATTGTTTTACATTTAAAATAATTATATTCTTGCATTTCAAAAAATTCCATTGTTTGCTATTATTTTTTTTTTTTTGTTCCATTAAATGCTTTTGGTGTGAAAGGCCCCTTATACCTTTTCCCATTGTGTGTTTTTGTGTGGTGTTGTGTGTGTGGTGGTGTGTGTGTGTGTACCACCTAGTTGATCACCAAGTTGAGGGGGGGGGTCGAGTCCGAGCTCCTGGCCCCCCCCTTTTCACTGACGCTACTGGGTCACACCTCCCTGAACCGTGAGCTTTATCAAAACCTCTGTTTAAAAGCATGTATGGATGTGCCTCAACTCATCGCTTCCCAAAACATTCCACTTACTGACTACTCTGTGGCTGAAAAATATTTCCTAACATCCTGTATTCATTTTGTGTCTTCCCCGCTTCCAACTGTGTCCCCCTTGACTGTTCCAATCTCGGGAACACCCTTCTTTGTCCCCTTGTCAATTCCTCTCAGTATTTTGTATGTCGTTATCATGTCCCCCCTATCTCTCCTGCCCTCCATTTTCGTCAGTTTTTTTTCCCTTAACCTCTCCCTAGACATACCTCTTAGCCGGGGAGTAGCTTGTTTGAAAACCCTTTGCATTTTTCTCTAGTTTCTTTTACGTGCTTGGCTAGTGGGGGTTCCAAACTGGTGCCGCATACCCCAATAGGGGCTAACTAACGGGGTTTCAGGGCCTGAACGTTCCTTATTAAAGTCGGAATGCTGTTCGAGGTTTGCTAGGCCCCATAGTGCAGCGTTATTTGGTTATGGAGCTTCAGGAGATGTGCCCGGTTATACTCACCCCAAATCTTTTTCCTTGATGAGGTTTGTAGTCTCGACCCCCCAGAGTACCCGTCTCGGGGCCCTTTTTTGCCCTTTTCCCCAAATCTTTTTTGACTTTGCACTTGGTGGTTGAACTCCAGGAGCCAATTCGGGGCCAGGCTCAGCCTGCCAAACCCCATTTTAGTTCGCCGGGCTTCGTCGAGTTATTCCCCTTCCATCAACTTCACGTCAAACGCAAACAGGGACACCTCAATCTATTCCTTCCGTCATGTCGTTCACAAATACCAGAAACACAAATGGTCCTAGGGCGACCCCTGCGGGACCCCGCGGTCAAGTGCCCCTCTGACACCCCGCCCCGTACCATGACTCGCTGCGTCTTCCTACAAGTATTCCCCGATCCATTGTAGTGCCTTCCCTGTTTCCCTGCTTGGTCCTCCAGTTTTTGCCCAATCTCTTGTGTGGAACTGTGTCAAACGCCTTCTTGCTCCAAGAAAACAATCCCACCCACCCCTCTCTTCTTGTCTTACGCTGTCACCATGTCATAAACCCAGTGGGTTTGTGACACAAGTTTTTCCCGCCCTGAAACCATCTGGCTGCTGTTGATGAACATTCCTTTCGGTGTTCCACCATCTTCTCCTGATAATCTTCTCCATTTTTTGCATACTAAAACAGTCATGACACGGGTCTGTAGTTTAAAGCTTCATGTTTTTCTCCTTTTTTAAAGATTGGGACACATTGCTGTCTTCCATCCTCAGGCAACCCCCCGTTTCATAGATTAATTGAATATTGTTTTAGGGGACACATAGCGCCTCTGCTCCCTCTCCAATACCCATGGGGAGATGTTATCTGGCCCCATTCCCTTTTGAGGTATCTAGCTCACCAGAAGCCTCTTCACTTCTTCCTGGGTTTGTGTGCACTGTGCCACACTTGGGGGTGTGCCCCCACCTCTCCGCTTTCTGGAGCCCCCTTCTTCTCCTCGTGAACCTTCTTTAAATCTCTTGTTGAGTTCTTCACATACTTCAGGGTCATTTCCTGTTGCCTCCCTCCTTCCTTCCTTAGCCTGTTTACCTGGTCCTTGACTTTGTTTTTCCTCCTATGGGGCGTACAACTTTTTCGGATCAGATTTGGCTTTCGCTGCATGTCTTTTCAAAATGTCTTTGGGCCCCCCTTCTTATCTTGCATTTTTTTTCCCGCTCTACGACTGTTCTCCTTATTCTCCTGGGTCCTTTGCCTTCTATTTTCTTCCTTTCCCTACACACGGGTTTTTGCCTCCCTGCACCTTTGGAAAACCCAGGGCTCATCTGGTTTTTTCATTACTCCTGTTCCCCTTGGGACAAACCTCCTCACCTCCTTGCATTTTGTTGCACATTTTCCATCACTCTTTAAACTGGCTTCCCGCCTTTCTCTGCCCCCACTGAACCCCCGTTCGTAGTTCCTCATTCCTTTACCCCCCTTTCTTGTATTTGGCTTCATTCGCCCGGGCCTTCCTGCTTCTCCCTCCACTTGTAGCTCTACTGTGTATTCGAAGTTTAAAAAACCAAAACACGGCCCCAAGGGATCTTTTTATTGTGATGCCTGATATCTGCACTACGAAGGTGAATACTAAGTCCCGCCCTTTCTGGTTCATCCTTCCTCTCTCTCTTTAGGTCCCTTACGTTTGGACAGAATTCCCAGTACCACCTCCACATCTTACCCTCCTTATCTTTTCCCCCATGGGGTCCAAGTTCTCCCAACGATCTCCTTGTGGTTAAAGTCACCCATGATCAGAGCTTTTCCCGCAGCATGACTCTTCTGGCCACTCTACCAGTGTGTGTTGTGTGTGTGTGTGTGTGTGTGTGTGGTGTGTTGGGGTGTGAGCGCTCGCCGCGCGCATAAACACCCCTCCCCCAGGATAAGAGTTTATGATCTTTCCGGTTTTTTCTAAAGAACGTTGAAGATCTTGGTTGAGATAACGAGGAAAAAACCCATTCCCGCCCAGGGAAAAAAGCTTATTTACCGCCCACGAAAAACCCTATTTCCCACAGAAAAAAAAAAACCTAGAGAAAGGGAATTACTCGGGAAAACTACCCCAAGAAAAGGGAGCCTAAGGGAAAACAGACCAGAGAAAGGGACACTAAGGAAAACCCCAGAGAAAGGGAGTCACTCAGGGAAACAACCCCGAGAAAGATAATCACTCAGGGAAACAACCCCAGAGAAACGTAGTCACTCAGGGAAACCCCAGAGAAAGGTAGTCACTCAGGGGAAACAACCCTATAGAAAGGTAAACACTCAGGGGAAACAACACCAGAGAAAGGTAGTCACTCAGGGGAAATAATCCCAGAGAAAGGTAGTCACTCAGGGGAAACAACCTCAGAGAAAGGTAGTCACTCAGGGAAACAACCCCAGAGAAAGGTAGTCACTCAGGGGAAGCAACCCTAGAGAAACGTAGTCACTCAGGGGAAACAACCCCAGAGAAACGTAGTCACTCAGGGGAAAAAAACCTAGAGAAAGGTAGTCACTCTGGAGAAGCCCCAGAGAAAGGTAGTCACTCAAGGGAAACAACCCCAGAGGAAGGTAGTCACTCTGGAGAAGCCCCAGAGAAAGGTAGTAACTCAAGGGAAACAACCCCAGAAGAAGGTAGTCACTCAGGGGAAACCCTTGAGAAAGGTGGTCACTCAGGGGAAAACCCCAGAGAAAGGTAGTCACTAAGGGAAAACCCCAGAGAAAGTTAGTCACTCAGGGGAAACCCCTGAGAAAGGTGGTCACTCAGGCAAAAAACCCCAGAAAAAGGTAGTCACAAAGGGGGAAACAACCCCAAGAAAGGTAGTCCTCGGGGTAAAAAACCCCCAGAAAAAGGTAGTCACTCAAGGGGAAAACAACCCCAGGAAAAGGTGTCACTCAAGGGGAAACAACCCCAAGGAAGGTAGCACCGGGGGAAGCAACCCTTGAAAAAGGTAACACGAGGGGAAACAGAAAAAGGACACTCGGGGGAAACAACCCCAGAAAAGGTAGCACTCAGGGAAACCCCCCCAGAAAAGGGTAGTCCCTGGGGGAAACCCCTTGAAAAGGGTCACTCGGGGGAAACCCCCAAGAAAGGTATCATCAGGTGAAACAACTCCAGAGAATCACTCGGGGTAAAAAACCCCAAGAAAGTATCACTCGGGAAAACCCCAGAGAAAAGGTAAGCACTCAAGGGAAAACAACCCCAAGGAAGTATAAAAACCCGAAAAGGTAGTCACAAAGGGAAAACAACCCCGGGGGGGGAACCACCAAAAGGGGAAAAACCAAAAGGATAAAAAAAAAAAAAAGGTAGATAGGGAAAATTGGAAAGGTATAGGGAAAAAAAAAGGTGATAGGAAAAAGAGAAATATGGGGAATAAAAAAATTTAAAAAGGGAAAAAAAATAAAAAGGTATCCTGGGGGAAACAACCCAAAAAAGGAGTTACGCAATTAAGCACTATTAATTTAGCAGAACTTTTGTTTGATCGTCCCCCCTTTTACTACACCCCTTTTTACTCCGTATTTATTCTCTAGTGGTTTCTTTTCCATTTACCTCGTTTGTTTTCCCGGGGCCAGCATCAAATTTTTCTCTTTTCCCCCATAAGTTCCTACGTACATCTCGTCTCCCCTCCCCGTATGCGTAAGCTAAATCATCACGTGATTTCCCGTTTCCTTTTCCTACTTCCTATCCATTGCAATGTTTGCTGATTTTTTCAAAATAGTCTGAAGGTGTGGGGTTTTGCACCTGTCTTTCCGACATTGTTTAGCAGTCTTTTATTAACCCAGGTAGCATTTAACGGCCATTTCTCATGGCGAATACGTACTGCATCCCTTCTACCTCACTTTCGTAGTAGTTTTCGACTATTTTAGCCCATTATAAAGCTAACCAAAAATTTCTCTTTCCCGTAATTATTTTATACAATTTTGGTTTGTGTTGTTTGCATAAATACAGAGACATCGTGTCTACTGAAACCCGGGCCTAAGGACTTTTAGCGAAAATTTTTTTAAGGGTCATGCTAACCTCTCTTTGGGGTATAAACAACCTATTTGGATATATGTTTTGTAGCCAGCTGGCCTGGTGGCTTACGTAATGGGCCCGAATTTTAAGAAATTTCTTGCTACGATTTCACCCCACCCGACCGAGTTTGTTTGGGAGCGTGGTTACAATTTTCGTGGTGAGAACCAAGAAAAGTCTGGATTTGTCAGTTGCACTGCGCAACTGAACGCTATACTTCCGTAATTAAAAGTTTTTTACTTTTATACAACAAATATACAGATTACTACTTCATGAAATAAGTTGCAAAAAACATTGGGGAATGCCAAAAACAAATTATTAAGCCCGTGGGGTTTTCAAATTAAGTAGTACAGGCCAAAATAAACTTAAATTATATTTTGTCTCGAAACTAAAATATTTGATATTATCACATTACTATGCCACGTATGGATCATGTAAATTTTTATACGTAATATCCACTGGACATTGTTTTATACTGCCATGTTAAAAAAAAAAACTGCGATTCTCTCAAAAGTGAACTTAATATTTTAAGTTCTTGAGAAGGGTCTGTAGTGGGGGTAACAATGAATTAGGAACTTAAACATTGAAAATTCAGTTAAGCTTGTATGTTAACCCTATTACAGCAAAAAAATTGTCATATCAACCTTTTGATTATTAGGCAGAGCTACATAAAATGTCTAAACCACCAGCAAATTTTGTTCTGTATTCAAGTGAAGAAGCCTGTTGTGCAGGCGATACGTTTCGCCAAGAAAGACATCCAAGTGTGACACATGTCTTACTGATCAACACGTCGGTATGTGTGAAGGCTTACTCAGCCCTGTAACAACTTCAGACAGTATTACTCAGGCTGGCTCCTCCTCAGGAAAGTTAAATGAATAGAAAAAGAAATAATAATTCAAAGATAAACAATTTATTAAATCAAACATAAAACAAAACATGAAAGGTATATCCTATTTGAAAGAAAAATGAAAAATTAAATGAATAAAATAACATTTGAACTCAACACTAATATCTACAATGGTGTCTGGTGTTGGTGACACTGTTGTTGAAACCGTAGCCGTTGCTGATAAGGGGGGGGGTCGCAGGTGTTGGTGACCATCCACTGGCTAGTTCTTCACAGTATACTAGTGAGTATTCTATCCCGAAGACAGGAAAGCAGGTTCTTTACCGCTGCAATGCTGTGGAGTTACGTCCTGCAATTTCATACAGGTGCACAGGTAGTTCAATACAAAATGGAGAAGTCTCTGGACGTTAGTCCTTCTCCTGTTCTACTCGTTGATTGCCAGGTGACCCTCTCTGACATCCAAGCTGGAAAGATAGACAGGTACCCACTGCTTAAATAATCACTCTTCATGGTAGTGTACAATATTCAAAAGACGTGGTGATTATTACAACAGTCAACCTAGAGCAAGACTGAAAGGACTAAGTTCATTATTGGTCAAAAGTGAAGCTTTCAACCAATAAATCCACTAGAAATACTAGAGGCAGGCATGTACTTACAGTAGAGTTGGGAGCTGTGAGTCTAGTGATTTACTGTTTAACCAGAGCCCCACACGTCCCTTTGGGGGGGGGGGAGAAGAGGGAGGAAAAAGGGATAGCGGGGTTAGATGACCCTACCTTAACAAAGCCGGCAGCAAACTATAAATTTCAGGGGGGGGAAAAAAGGGCGGGAAAAACGGGAAGGATTACCCTCCCTTTTAACTAGTACCCGGGCAGACAAACTACGTTTCAGGGGGGGGGGAAAAAAAGGCGGGAAAAAAAAACGGAGATTGACTTACCTCCCTTAACTAGTACCCCGGCAGTGAAACTATGTTATTTTATATTTCCCCTCTACACCTATCTATTGAACTTTTCCCCCACAGTTTGTTTGATAATCACATACAGTATAACACAGAAAGGAACCATATTAATTCATAAATTTCCCCATAACAATTAAAAACGAAACAGATTCTCAGTTTTTTTTTTTTTTTTATTTTATTAAAACTTCATGTACAAATATTAATAGACATATAAAAAAAAAAAATGATCAAGGACAACACAGTAAAAAAAATTTTTAAAAACAAAAAACAACCCGGGCAACATCTGACAGTCTACATATACAATTTTTCATTGTCTGCATCGCTTTTGGGGCCGTGCAGCCCCTCCTGCGCAAACGCTCTTCATTCCCTGACAGCATAGGTGAGGGGTGTTTTGTCGGCCTCTGTCGTCAGCCCAGGAAAATACATTAGTCAATATGGCGTGCTTACAGACGCAGGATTAACACTGTCGGTTTTGAACTTCTCAGTGGGGGGAATAAAGCCGCCTCAGCCCAGGTTTACACCTAAAATCATCAGAGACACGTTTGGCATTCAATGAAAAGTTTTTTTTTTTTTTTTTATTTAGAAAAACAAACATATTTAAATGTAGCTTGCATACGTTTTCATAAAAATAAGACATGTTATCCTTAAAAAAGAAAAAAACAATTCCCCGTTCTACACAAGGCAACCACACCCCCAAAATACAGGGGGATTTAATAAATTATAAAACTACCTTTAATCCAAAAATATCCACGTATTACAAGGCGTATAAGTGATTAATAATAAGAACTAACGGATATTAACAAAAAATTCCCCTACCACACAATCCCAGACTTTAAATAAACCCTTTCCCGTAGGTGTATTACCACCATTTACACATCCCACAACTGACCTACCAAACCCCCCTTTTTAAAAAAATTAACAATCCAGTGCTCAAAAAAATATCATGCCCGTTTGAGAAAAAAAACCCCAAGTAAACCTAACAATCACGGTATGCCCTTACCTCATTAAACCTTAATGAGAATTACAGAATTTGGTTATGCATAAACACAACAAAAATATTAAAGTACATAGCAACCCAGATATGTACATATGTTACCATACACACACACTTGTATAATTGGAAGAATATACACCCACATATCTAATATCAATAATAATAAAACAACAAAAAGAAATTCAAACTGCCAGAACATCATTGTATGACATGGAATTTTACACAAAATTAAAGAATACACTTCATGTTACCTCAACTTTAAACAACCTATGTAAATTTAATATAAACCAGACTATAATTATCATTTGAAACATATCAAATGGGTTCTCCCCTCACAAGGACGTGGCGAATAATAAAAAAAAACCCTTCATGAAATACCAAACATGGTACACCCCAACCACTAACTAACTCCTAGCTTAAGATCAAACTTGTTAATAACTGAACACAAAATCCTAATCTCCCTATCGGAAACACAATGAAACATCCTTGACAGTCATATTCGATCACATTAACTTGTGCAAAGATATTACAATCCTTCTTCTATAAAGAAGTACCGTTATAAAGGAAATACTTGTATACTAATTATATCTAAAGAAAAGCTAATCCACAAGGGCAATATGGAAAGTACTTGCAGCTACATGTTAAAACTACAAAATATAGCATCATTCTATACTAACGTACTTGACTACAGTGTTCCTTGCTTTATTTTATATTTTAAAACCCTTCTCAATGTTAATAAAAAGAATTACTGCTATTCACTGGCAATATCATTTTTGCACGTGTTCAGTACTACTTGACCTAAAAAGCCATAACAGCCACTTAAGCCACCTCTCCTCGATAGTGAATGCAATAATATACCCAACCAAAATATGCAATGCAAGGCAATCCATGTATGACTATGTATCAAGGTACTGATCGCCGATATCAAATATCTCTGCAGGAACATAACCATTTCATAAATATATGCTCTCACTATCTCACCCCCACACCACCTTCCACACTGCTAGCCTAACCTTACACCCCCCCCTCACAATAAAAGAGACTCTACCCGCGCCCCCCCCCCCCTGTTCCCTTAGAAGCTGTGCTACAGTAAAATTACGATAACCTATCGAAAAACTTGATTCCCATTTCCCCCCATATATTAACCTATTCCTACACCTTGTCCTATAAAACCGCGCTGCTAACGCTTTTATCCTCAACTGCCCTGAAATCTGCCTCATACCCCAAGAAACATGCAAATAATCTGCCATATACATCAAAGCCCTGCCACTTCGCTTGCTACCCCCACTAAACATCCATCGACAACGATCTAAGAAAAGACCAACTCCCCCCCCCCCAACACCCTAATAACCCCCGCCATCCAGACTCTCACCACTTCCAAAGATGAACAAAAATATACCACATGATATGCCGTCTCCTCCTCCCCACAGAATAAACATGTTGCCTCTCTAACCAACCCCATCTTATGCAACATATACTTAGATGCCACCCCCACCCATTAGAAAACGGTAAAACCAACCCCCTAACCCTTGCTGGTATCCTAAGCTTCCTGAACTCCCTCCATATGACCCTCCATTATACATGGGTATACTGCGCCCTGCAATACACCCCTTCCCCACACCACCACCCCCCACTTGCGTTTACCTTCAACCTTTTTACCTGCCCCACTGCCAACATGAATCTTATTTTCATCTTCACCTTTTTCAAATCCCTACCACTCCACCATTTTTTAGCAACCCTCATCACCCTATCCACCCTAACACCCCCTCCCCCCCCACCCTCCAGATACCTTGCTTAATATATAATACCATTACCCTAGGCCCTAAGGCCAACAAACCTAGTCCCCCCCTTTTCACCTCCGTCATGACCAAAATCTTTGGACAACCAGGCCCTCCCCAAAACCCCCCCACAAACCCCAACACCTCCTCTGTATTTCCTGTATATCCTGCACCCCCAAAGGGAACACCTCCGCTACACCCAGCCTTACTATACACCACCCAGTTAATTACCAACGCTCTCTGCTGTAACGCCACTTCACTGGCCCTCAAACCTTTTAACTTGCCTATAACCTTACTCGTGACTGCTTCTGAGTTAATCCTCCTACATTCCTGCAATTGCCTCTATACCATATCCCACACACCCTAATTCTGACACAAACCGTCATCCCATTTCTCCCCAATCTCCCCCCAACCCATGTACCTACTTCCAATATCCTAGAACTTATTGCTAAATTAAAACTACCTTTCTGAACCATTCCCAAAACTCCTAATGACCTCTTCCCGACCCTTCGTAAAGCCTCCCCACTGCGAGCAGCGAGCGAGCACAGTTTTGTACATCCACATAACCTACTATGGCCCCCAATACTTCCCCCCCCACCGAGCGCTGCGCATGCTCTTCCAACAGCCTCAAAAAAAGGATGTTGCACGCATTCAAAGAGCAACTGTGAACAGAGGCAACACGAGCGCGTTAATCCCTGTTCCATCATCACCACCGCCCCCCCAGCTTACCATTAACCTGCACCCTCGGGAGGAGTAGCGCGAGTCGGCGGGCGCGAGCGAGGAGCGCAGTGCGAGCGTGCTGAGCGACCCACTCGTCACGACAACCCCCCTCCAAAACCCCAATTTTTTCAAACAGCCCCCACAAAAAGTCCCTCTTCAACGCAGTCAAAAGCCTTAGCCCAATCCAAACACAAGGACGACCCCTACCTGACAGTATCATCGTATATAAAAATCCCTTATCACACTGTGCGCCCATTCTTCATAGTACCGACCCTGAATCCCAATACTGACCCCCATGTACGCTACTCCAAGATTACCTTCTGTTATCATTCGCTGCCTGACCACGGTAGAGTGCGGTAGTGCCTGCACCCCTCGTGCTTGTGTGTAGCGAGCGCCCTTTTCAGTTACCTGGCTGCAGTGGTGAGAAGTGTGCTGTCACCCTCGGCTAACACTTAGGTGCACTGTGATCGTCAAGATGGTGGTTAGTCTGAGACAAGTGGTAAATACTGTAGCATCGATCGACTTAAAGGAACGATAACGACCATTCTTGCGCAAGTCTTATTGACAAAGATCATACGGGAGAACTTTATGGAGTTAACAAGATAGTGACTTGTATGGTGTAGCATTGAACGGAGGACAACGATTTTCGTCAAACTGCTAACAGCAACGGTATTAATGAATCCGTAATCACCAGGTTTCGCGTGCGCTGATGCGTGATCTTAAAACGCACACCAGCTGTCACTGTAAGAATGATATATGTTTCACGTATTTATACTTTGATCAATATACGCAACGTTTCCCTTTAGGCGGACGAGTCAGATATACGGAAAGTTTTTGAGAAGTATGGGACGGTGCATTCATGCTCAAGCCGTGTTTACTGGGCGGCAGGACGCCTATGCTGGTGTTCCAAGGTTCTTTCGCGCGCGCCGACGCGAAGCATAACTTAGAGCAACCAAATATAACATCCATTGTACCTACCTAGATTGTCAGTACGCAGTAATGTAATGTACCCAGTACAACGACGTTACATGCCGCCTATGTGGTGAGTAGATCACATAGCGGCGACCTGTGACAAGCGAAGACATGTGCCTGAACCTGTGTGGACGTCGCACCCTGCGCGCCGTCGAGAGCGCGAGCGTGTGATGTGCAGTGAGAGTGCGTGTGAACAAACATCGATGGAGTGCGTGTTTTTGGTGGGGAGGGGTTGAGTGCGGTGCGTGGAGGGATAGTGGATCGGCACACAGACTGGTGTGATTGGGAGTCCCGCCCCCAACTGCCTGATCCGGTGTCGTCTCCTGTAGATAAGAGGAGCAGCAAGTACAAGAAAGATCTTGAGATTTAGGAGGATTGTGGAGGTCTTGAAGACTGTCACCTCCAAGAGGACGGTTACATCTGAGCTGATGGTGACATCGGAGAATCGTCGCTTACAGTAAGTCTGAGACATGATTAATTTGGGACTGATGGTGGTTTGGATCGTCCATTTGACTCATTACACCATTCTCAGGTGAGTTGAGGTTCACGAGAGGGTAACATCTTACCAAGATATGTGTAACAAGACTGTCCACGAGAAGAGGGCTGCTACATGCAGATACTGATGACGTCGCGCGAGGGTACGGCCTGCACAAAGGCCTTGGAAACAGACTGAGGTGTAAGTGGCAGTAGTGGTGTAGGTTGGTAGCACCATGATAGGAGTGCACCGAAGAAGGGGGAAGGGAAGAGAGCACTCTGAAGTTGTCAAACGTAAATTCAAGCTATCTGGAGCTGTCAAGAGGAGAGAGGAAGCAGGTGGAAACCTTAATAGGTCCTTAGGTGTATGTCTGTAAATGTTAATGGGTTATGTAGCGGTAGAAGAGAATTGATTCGTAATTTCCTGAATAAATCAGAGTGGATGTTGTTTTCCTGCCAGGAGCACAATTTCAAAGAGGTAGGTGTGGAGTTGGCAAGATTTCGAGTATTACCCTCCATCACCCCTCTAAAAGGTGGTTGGAATTTTAATAAGTAGACGACCGTTTGTTTTACAGAGAAGCGAGGGAGGAGGGGGAGGGAGGTGTTGCTGTGGATGGTGGTGGATGGGTAAGCGTTGTCTTTGGAGTGTGTATGCGCCTGCAGAACATAACATAAAGTAAAGAATGATTTTGTGTGGTGAGGATCTTGTGTTTTTCTTAAGTCACTGCCAAGGTGGCGATAGTTGGTGGGACTGAATAGTGTAATCAGGTTGGCTGATGTGGAACCACAGAGGGCTGGATATATGTCTGTGGCTCTTAGGGATTATTAAGGGATGTTAGGTTACGTGATGGCCTTTGGGGAGCGTGGTGTGGGATACAGAATAAACGATTGTTAGGAGTGTATTATTGCTGCGAGACTAGATAGATGTACCTTTCTCAGGGTGTTGGACGTGAAAAATCTTCAGTACTGTTTGAGGCTACAAATGTCAGATCATAGGCAGTGGTGGTGGAGGTTGGGTGGGGGAACCTCGCGGGAAATATTATTAAGTTATGGAAATTAAATATAAGTGTGTTAGGTGATAGGATGGGTTGGAGGGTTTTCAGTCCTATGGAGGAGCTTAGTGTGGAAGATAAGGAGTGATGACATGTGAACATGTGGATAGTGTAGCAAAAGGAAAGGATTAGAAATTTTTATGTGAGATAAGGAAACGTATTAATAATTAAAAATGGACTGGCTAACTATTTAGAGGATATTAAGAGTTGCTATGGAGGGGGTGGGTGGAATAATTTTCCTATGGATGAAATAGCTGAAAATAAAGGTGAGGTTGAGGGTGTTGCAAAATGAAAGGGTCAAGCGTAAAGGATGCAGGCAGGGTGGAGGAAGTGCTTTGGGCGACAAGCCGCAGCGTGTGTTTTTGCGGCAACAAAAGCAAAGGCAAGGGCTGACGGCTAACCATGTTAAGTAAAGGAATGGTTGGTGAATATAGAGTAGGGCAGGAGAACGAACCACGAAGATGGATGTGTGCGTATGCCAGAGGCTTGGTACGTGAAGTCCTGGAACATGGGGGGGTGGGTGGACGGGCATTGGACAAGTGTGACTATTGACGTGTAATTTAGGAAATAGTGATCGAAATGCTTTAGGTGGGACGATTACGCTGAGGAAATAGAGAATGCGTTAAGGGGAATGAGGAAGGGAAAGCTCCCGGAATTGATGGTCTCCCGGTATAAATTGTATTTACAACATTGGCGTTGATAAAGAATTTAATAGATAGGTATTTAATTATGAGGAGAAGTTAAGTTGGGGAGAAGCAGAAACTGCAGTTGTGATGTTGGTCCCGAAGGTCAAGGGGCAGCCCACCCCTTCGGGAGTATCCGAGCCATATCACTGAGTGTGCAGACCTATTAAGGTGTTTGCAAAATTTTAGTAATAGGTTCAAAATGTTATGGAGAGGGTGGTGTCAAAATCTCATTTCGGGTTGCCGGGAAAGGTCGATGATTGAAGGACATGATACTGAGAAATTTTTGTGGAAGCTAAGGGTGGGTGGAGGGGCGGCTTTGTTGGCTCGACTGTCAGGGAGCATGATGATAGAGGGAAAGGGAGCTTTGCAGGTTATAGCTTAGGAGAACAGGGTTTTGGGAGAAATAAGTCGAGTGGGTAAATACTTTTACAAGGGTCGAATATGAAGGATACAGATAATGGTGTATGGGAGGGAAATTGCATGGGAAGAGGCCTTAGACAGGGATGCCCCATGTCCCAAATATTGTTGCGTGTTTCCAGGACCCCATTTATAGAATGGTTGAACCGTACTTTATGTACGCCATGTTGAGGGAAAGTGTGGGGGGTGGGGAGGGCCTGGCCTGGTTAAATTGGATATGATGACACCCACTGTTCTCTTTCGGTCAGGGATGTCAATGGGAGTGTTGTACGAGGAGGTGCAATTATTTGGAAGTGCCACGATATGCAGGTAATAATGCGAAGTCAAGGTGCATGGTTGGGTTTCTTGTGTGGGGGGGTGGGGGGAGATGTAATGTTGTTAAAGAAATTGCGTTGTCTTTAAAGATTTGTGTATTATTTAAGGATGACATGGGTTGCGGCGCGGGAGGAAAATTCAGATATATTATTGAAAGGGATCGTGGTGGCGTCTAGGTGTTCTGAGGACCCCATCACTAACTCTGATACAGCGATGATAGGTTCGTGAACATTCTATTGTATATAAGTTTGGTATGTTGTCAGCTGTGTTCCCAATTACAGGACAGCGATTGCGCGGTATACTAGAGTACGGATGTACAAACTTTTTATGGGTTCACGTTGTGATTGGGTTTAAGAGGGAGTGTAATGTTACCCTTAAGTCAGGGTGGGTTTGGATTGTTGGATTTGAGGACGGAGCTAAATGTTGTTTTATAAATGGAATGTTGCGTGAGGTGTGAACGCGGGGCGGTTGGGAAGGATACACGACAGGCTGGTATGTGGTATCGAGGATGGAGTTTGAGGAATGTGAAATAGTTGAGAGTGCGTGTGCGTGTGATGTTTGGTTAGGGAACTGAGAAAGGTTCGTATAAGGGTTTTGTGTAGTTTACTTGTAGTAGGTGCGTTGTCCCCATTGATGGTGTTTGTTACCCATGTAATCGTGGAAGAGTTTTTTGGTTTAGATTTATAATTTGAAGTTATAAAAAACCTCGGGCCGCTTGAGTGATGTTTTTCGATTATCTGCATGGGATCGCTTCCGCTGTGAGATATACGAATCAGACTAGTTGTATAGATGGTTGGGGGTGTGTATCAGTGGAGGATGAACAGCGTTCCATGTAGTATATCTTTTGTTGAAGGTCTATATGGAGTAAGGTATGCTGTTAAGTAGTTTGGTACAGAGGGTGGGGGCCGTGGGTGGTCGATTTGGCGTCACTAAGTCTAGATATGGGTGGATTAGAAAGGGTGGTCATAAGAGCTTTAAGATTAATATCAGGTAGATTATATATATTATGTCCTGGGTGATGCGGGGAAGGGATCTGAGGAGAGAAGAAAAGGTTCCTTAGCGGTAACGTTCTACCGTACGAGTGTCGTAACAAGAATTGTATGGGGAGGGCGGGTGGATCAGCTTTCTCAGAGGGATAAAAGAATCTAACGTTCGGGATTCCTCATAAATCTGTGATTGAAATGAGTGAGTTAATGGTATTCATAGGATGGAGGTGTCAGGGGCAACAGCGGGCTCGCCTCCCTGGGGGGGGGGGTCGTGAGAGTGATTTGACTGTGGGTTTTGGAATGGTTGCCTGGTTTTAAATTGACTTTATGGCATCCAAGTGTGGATGTAGAGATCAAGGTCTCTTATGGTAGAAAAACACTTTCAGAATGTAGGTACAATATAGTAGATTTTTTTATGTATAAATTATGCTTTGAATATGTCCTTGTAAAAACATGATTCTTCTTGAGAAAATAATTCTTAGCGACATGAAGTGTGTTTTATGTTTGTAAAAAATATTAAGTTACGTGCTGGGTTTTTGCACATATGAGATATAACTAAAAAACTGTTTGGCAATGTGCATACAGTGCATCAGATTAATTTGAATTTGATGCAAAATTTGTGTGGTAGAGTGGTGGTGGTGTGAATGGGGTGTTGGTGTGAGGGATTGTATTGGTAATATATATAATATAATATCCCTTTCTTTTGTTTTAGGGCCTTTTTCCTGGGTCAGATGGTTAAGTAATAATTTATATAGTGCATGAATGATTCTATTTAAAGTATAAAATTATTGACAGTACCCTGAACCGGGGGGTTATTATATTGGTGTTCACACGAATTCTTGATGTTAAGTTTTAGTCTGTATGTATACAGTACATATCTAGACAGTTTAGTGACGTAGTCCATTTGTGTCTGATATTTGTAAAAGGGTTTAATTAACAAAAAGAGCTTCAGTTATTGTGTTCTAAGCTGTATTCATGGTCAGTTTATTGTATGTTGGGAATGTTCGCTGTATTGTAGGGATAAGTATGTAATTTCTAGTTAGATTATGATGTTAGTTTTTGGTTTTGTTAGATTAATGTGTAAGGAGGGGTTTTAACTGATATAACTTTTTGTATATTTATGTTTCAAGTGTATAGAACCTATTGACAGATGTCATTTAATATGTAAAAATTAATAAATATGCAAGTTTGTATGTCCAATTCCACGAACCAGTGACTGAATTATTGTTTTTAGTTATTCTTGATGTAAGTTGTTTGTTGTAACATCTTGCGAGCATGAAGGTACAAACCTTTGTCAAGATAATTTTTTATGCTTAGGTTCCATACTGTTTATCTTATTTTTATTTAAACTGAAAATTGGTTATAAATAAAATCTAAAAAAAAAAAAAAAAATTACCATCTTTAACCTTAACCCCAATACCTTCGCAAAAATTTTGTAATCCGTACACATTAACGACAACGGACGATAATCTCCCCAAACCCTTCTCCTCTCCTCCCTTCTTTGGCACCAAGACAACGACCCCATTCTCTGTGTTTGCGCCATTCTGCCCCATTTCAACATATAATTCAGAACCGCCACTAGGCATTCCCTCAGTACCTCCCAATGTGCTTTGTAAAAATCATTAGATAACCCATCTATTCCCGGTGCCTTCCCCTGACCAACCCATTCACCACTTCCCCCACCTCTTCCCCCGTAATGCCTCCCTCCAACTCCCGATCCCCCTGCCCCATACCCTGCGAAACCCTCATCCCTCTAAATGTTTCTAACCCACCCACCCCTCCCCTTCTCTTCCATTTCTCCGTAAACCAATAATCAGCATACCTACTGATAGAATCTGTGTCAGTGAGGCCCTGTCCCCTCACATAACCCTCCCCACCCTCCACAACAATATGCACCACGGTATTCCTCAACTGTCTGTCCTTGAATTTTCTGAGAACATACCCGGTTGGCTTATCACCTTTTAGTACGTCCTCCAATCCTGCCCTGACCCTGAGTGCATCAAAACGTTCATTATGCATCTCTACTAAACGACTCCTAAGTTCCCCCATATCTCCTTCCACTCCCTCCCTACCCCCCCCCCCCCCGCATAACAATCATTCAACTGACCCTCTAAATAATTCTGCTCAATCCAAACCTCCAGCGTGCCCGTTCCCTGCCCCTCTTCCTAAAAAAATTCTACAATTTTCACCTTTGCCTGCAACTCCCACCAATCTAGCAAATCCACCTCCTCATCCCTAGCCTCCCAAAAGCCTTTCCACCAGACTGAAAAGACGACCTTGATCCTCCTCCTGTAAAAGCCTCACATTTAATTTCCAATAGCTCTGATATATTCCTCGGATACCATCCACCCTAAGGTCAGCCAACACTGCTCTGTGATCTGATAAACCCACGTCTACTGTTCTAACTCTCTCCACTCCTATCCCCTGCCTCACATAAATCCTATCCAACCTTGCCTCATAACTCCCCTGTACATAGGTATGCTCAACCTGATACCCCCCCCCTGCCAACCACATCTACCACCCCGACATCGCACAAAGCATCCTTAAGACACCCAACACGCACCCCGCCCCCTAGGTTACTACGTCAACATGCCTAATCACACAATTCCAATCACCTCCAATTATCGCTATGGCAGGTAAACCCCTGAGATAATATAACAAAACGTCACGAACAAATCTGATTTATCCTGACATTACCAATCGCAGGCATATAAACTCCCACAAAACATACCCTACTCTGCCCCCACCACCCATCCACCCGAACAACCCTCCCCCCACCTCCCCTCCTCCCACCCCATGACTCGCAATGGACTGGTCTCCTTACTAAAACAGCCACCTCCGCCCTTTAAAAGCGTTGCCATGCTTACAAACAACTTATATCCTCTCAATCTCAACTCACTACCTGACTTATAGTTATGCTCCTGTAGGAAACAAACATCAACGTCGTACCTTTTGAGAACCACTCCAACCAGACCTTTTTACCTCAGTTTTTAGGCCATTAGCATTTATCGTTACACACCTGAATGGTCAGGGAGAGGCGGCTTACCTCTGTGTCGCTGTGGCTTGCTCACACTTCCCTTCAAGCTGCTCACACTTTCCTTATTACTCTTTTTAATAGACCCCTACCCACCCCCTTGTCTCTCCCCCGATTTTCCCTGTACTCCCCCCCCTGTAGGGGAATTTGCGGACCACCTCTGCCCATGCCTTCTTACCTGGTCTTTGCCCAGGTGTTAAAACATCATCTAATTCAGTCAACCCCACTGGCCTCTTCCTAGAGCTGCCTACCAAAGCCACCTCTTCCTCAGGTACATCCTCCCTGTGTACCTCTGCCACTACAAGAATATCCTTTCCAGTATTCCCTGCTACTTCCGACTTCTCACTCAGCCCTTGCAATTGCTGCGTTTCACTGATCCGTCCCTCCATGTCCTCTCCTACCACGGCCTCCTCCAAGAATTCCTGGAGCACTGACTCCAAGACACCTCCTGTGTCGACTCCCCCACTTCCTCCACCACCACAGGCGTTGGAGTAGGACTCCCTCTCCACCGGGAGTGTAACACACGTCCCCATCTGTTACACCCTCCTTCTCCACCTCCTCACTCCATAGAGGAGTCCCAGTCTTCGCCGCCGCCACCACACTCGTTTGCTGGACGTCCTCCACCGGGCTGACACCCCCGGGGCAACTCTACGTGCACATTGCGCCGCTATATGATCATAAGAGCCGCAAAGACGACACGTTCTTCTTTGCCCCACATACGACACATATACCTGATTTCTGGTGCCTGTCAACATGACATACGAAGGTATAGGCGTCTTGAGGGTCATCTTGATGTTGTATGACCCTTCCGGAGCCCTCATATGGTCCATCCCTCCATACCCCACCTCTGGCTTCATGAATGACTCCATACTTGCTAAAAACTTCCATTATACCAAACTTATTTGCCTCAAAGGGTACATTCCTCACTCGTACCCACGTATAGTAAGTAGACACGTCATGCAAGCACACATCCATCGTCGAGTTGAGGCACATTCGGCGTTCCTGGTACTCCTCCACCACACTGCTGTAGTAGCTAGTCCTCAGGAACTTCACAAATACTCGTTATCACCCCATTAAGGGCCACACCATACAGTTCCTCGTTAGGGATACCATATAAATCCCTAATAATTGCAGGAAGAACGACGTTCATCGTAGCAGGGCTCAGAGAACCCCTCAACAGCTCAATGCAGACTGTGTTAATCCTCCTGCCGGTGTACTCCGCCATGTCTGAACAGGGAAAACTGCGCAGAAACCAGGATTAGTGGGAGCTACTGCGCAGTGCGTCCGCACGGCCCAACAGCGATGCGGACAATGAGGATGAAGAGTTGTACGGCGTAGCATTGAACGGAGCACGTAGATTTTTTGTGAAACTGCTCTCAGCAACGGTCTACGAGTCGTTGGTCAACCGTTTTCAGGACGTAAGTCTTAATGCAACACCAGCTGTGTGTGTGAGGATGATCGATGTATCCAGACATTATACATGGATTAAATTGCGTAATGTCCCCTTTGAGGCGGATGAGACAGATATCAGAAAAGTATTTGAGGAATACGGAACTGTTCATGTGGCCCAGCATGGTAAGTGGGTGTCGGGTGCCTACACAGGTATGCCGGAGGGCACTTTTAACCTAAAAATGTCATTGCGACACCCCATACCGTCTTACGTGTACCTAAAGGAATTCAGGACACAGGTCATGGTGTCATACGCGGGGCAAAGGCGTACCTGCCGACTATATGGGGAATACGATCACATAGCGGCGGAGTGTGGGAAGCGGCAACGAGCTCCTGGCCCAGAGGCGGAGACATCCGCTTCTACACCAGGGGAAGCAGGTGTTGATCAACGACGTGAAGGAGGGCGTGGTCGTCTATGGAGCGAGATAGTGGATGAGGCGTATAAGGCTGGGGGAGAGGGTGAGGCCCTTGACCAGTTACCTGGTCCAGACACACTTCCAGTGGATCGGGTTGAGCAAAAAGTACAGGAGGAAGTGTTTGGAACTTGAGAGGAATTAGCCGAGGTTCTGAAGTCCTTGTCACCGCCTGAGGAGGTGGATGCTCCTGGCAGGGTAGTAGAAGATGAGGTGAAGGCTGTGGGGCATCAACAACAGAACTATTCGGACGAAGGGAGTGACAGCGTGACTGAGGTGTCACCGAGATCTTTGTCACTGTGTACAGTGGAGGTAGAGGTACATTGTGAGGCATCCCCAGACCAAGCCATGGAGGATGCGCCTGTCACAAGAAAGAGAGCCGCGGCATCGGATTCAGATGATGTCCTAACGCCAGCGCAGCGGACTGGGAAGCAAATATGGGCAGAAAGTGAAGGTAGTGGTGGCCATGACAGGAGGCACCGAAAGAAGGGGGGGGGAGAGATGGAAGTGGGCAGGTGACAAGTGGTCCCACGCGTTCTGGTGGCCATCGGAAGAGTGAAGAGAGGAGGCAGGGGTGGAAACTTTAAAAGGCCTCCGGTGTATGACAGTAAACGTTAATGGTTTGTGTAATAGTGTAAAGAGAGAATGGTTTCGAAAGTTTCTGAATAAATTTAGAGTGGATGTTGTGTTCCTACAGGAGCACAATTTTAAGGAGGGTAGGGTGTTGGAGATGGAGGGGTTTCAGGTGGTAACCCTGCCATCTGCCCGTTTAAAAGGGGGGTGGGTATCTTAATTAGGGAGGCGAGCCCGTTTGTTTTGCAGAGAAGTGAGGGGGGGGGGAGGGGGAAGGGTGTTGCGCGTAGATGGTTTTGTGGATGGGAAAACGTGTGGCTTTTATTAGTGTATATGCGCCTGCAGAGAATAACGTACAGGTGAAGCAGGAGTTTGTGTGCGAGGACCTTGTGTTTTTTTTTCCGTGCATTACCGGAGGTGGCAATAGTAGGAGGTGATTGGAACTGCGTCATTAGGAGGGCTGATGTGGAACCGAAAGGGGCAGGTTATGTGTCGGTGGCCCTACGGGATTTATTGAGGGATATTAGGTTAAGAGCCGCATTCGAGGGGGGGGCGTGGGAGACAGAGCATACATTTGTTAGGAGAGGGTATGCAGCGAGGTTAGATAGAGTGTATCTTTCTCACGGGGTTGTAGTGAGAGCTTTCAAAACTGTTGAAGTAGCATGGTCAGATCATAGAGCAGTGTTGGTGGAGGTTGGGGGGGAGGCGCTTGCAGAAATACACAGGATTTACTGGAAATTAAATATAAGTGCATTGAGTGATGAGGAGGGGTTAGAGGGATTTTCTGTCCTATGGAAGGAGCTTAGTGAGGAGGCACAGGGAGTGGAAGATGTCGTACAATGGTGGGATTGTGTTGCCAAGGAAAGGATTAGGAAATATTATGTGGGGGTGGGCAAACGTATAAATGATTTAAATATGGGCTTTCAAATTATCTGGAGGACAGTTAAGGGGCTGTTATGAGAAGGGGGCTGGTGGGGGCAACTATCCTATGGATGAAATTGTCGAGGTCAAGGGGAGACTGAGGGAGTTACAAAATGAGAGGTTTCAAGCGGTAAGGGTGCAGGCAGGGGTAGAGGAGGTGCTATGGGGTGACAAACCATCGGCGTGTGTGTTGAGACGTCAAAAACAAAGACAGCAGGTTACAGCTATTCCGAGGTTAGAGGTACACGAGATGGCGGGGGGTTATAGAATGGGTCAGAAGATTCTAACTACAAAAGGAATGTGTGTGTATGCGGATAAATGGTATGAAGGGTATTTTTTTTATATTTTTATTTAAAAGGACACAGTACAAGATATAAATAAATAAAAGAACACAATAATTAACCGTTTGCAAATACAATGACCTACCATCAACCCCATAGCATACCACAAGTGTTACATTCATATTGTATTAAAGAATATACCATCACCGAACAATGAAACGAACAGGATAACACCTGCTTAGAAAAAACATCAACAAATTCTAAACCTACAAATCCTGCCTGTTTAAAAAACAGTT
>NC_069402.1:111744676-111762843 GCF_026875155.1 Cherax quadricarinatus
ATAAATCGCCTGTTTTCGTTTTTTATTAAACAGGGGTTTTTTCTGTGTGTTTTGTATATGGTACGAACAGGGAGGGAAATTTTTTTCGATTATATTTTCCACAAATATTATCATTTCTTTAAGGTTCGAGCTTATTGTAAATCACTGATAAGAATGGATTGAATAATGAAATCCCCGGGAAGAGAAAAAATGGAGGATTTTTACTTTTGGGCTTAAAGTCTTTTAATATTTACAGTGTTGAAATTTAAATACAACGAAACCTTACTTCTGGGTAAAAAACCCCGTTAAAAATGAATCAGACTTTTTCCCTCATAATTCGTTTTTAAGTTCTTTAACAAAAATGAAAATTTAAATTCCCCAAAGGAAATTTGGATGCAAATAATTTATAAAAATTTTTACCGGTTTTTGGGTTTTTTGTGTACAATAAAAGAACCCACCTGGAGTGGGGTATTGAAGAATGTTCCAGAAAAAAACTCGCAAAAAATCTTAAAACCCCTTGCCAAAAGAAAGAAAACAAACAAAGTGAAAAAAGAAGATGAAAGTTTTATGGTTTATCTTTAAAATTTTTTTAAAATCAAAACATTTACAAAATAAAATTTATTTTTTTATTCCATTCTTTTAGTAAAATATTCAGCGTTTGAAAAAGAAACATTGTGTTTATGTAGAAACATTGTGTTTGATTAGAAACATTGTTTTTTGAGTAGAAACATTTTTTTGATGTAAAACATTGTGTTTGAGTGAAACATTTGTTTGATTAAAAACATTGTTTTGAGTAAAAACATTGGTTTGTGTAAAAAAACATTGTATTTGATGTAAAAACATGTGTTTGATGTGAAACTTGTTTTGATGTAGAAATTGTATTTGATGTAGAAACATTGTATTTGATGTAGAAACATTGTATTTGATGTAGAAACATTGTATTTGATGTAGAAACATTGTATTTGATGTAGAAACATTGTATTTGATGTAGAAACATTGTATTTGATGTAGAAACATTGTATTTGAGTAGAAACATTGTATTTGTTTTAAAAACATTGTATTTGATGTAAAACATTGTTTTTGATGTAAAACATTGTATTTGAGAAAACATTGTATTTATGTGGAAAAAATGTATTGATGAGAAACATTTTTTTTGTGTAAAAAATGTATTTATGTAAAAAAATTGAAATTTATGTAGAAACATTGTATTTGATGTAAAAATTTTGTATTTGATGTAAAAACATTTTTTTTTGGGATGTAGAAACATTGTATTTGTAAAAACATTGTATTGATGTAAAACTTTGTATTTGATGTGAAACTTTGTTTTTGAGTAAAAAAATTGTATTTGAGTAAAAACATTGTATTTGATGTAAAAATTGTATTTGTGTAAAAATTGTATTTGATGTAGAACATTGTTTTGATGTAGAAAATTGTATTTGAGTAAAAAACATTGTATTTGGTAAAAATTGTATTTGAGTGAAACATTTTTTGAGTAGAAACTTTGTATTTGAGTAAAACATTGTTTTGATGAAACATTGATTGAGTAAAACATTGTATTTGAGTGAAACTTTGTATTTGATGAAAAAAACTTGTATTTGATGAGAAACTTTGTTTTTGTGTAGAAACATTGGTTTAGTAAAAAATTTTGTTTTTGATGAAAAACATTGTGTTTGATGTAGAAACATTGTGTTTGTGTAAAAACATTGTATTTATGAGAAACATGGTTTGATGTAGAAAAATTGTATTTGATGTAGAAACATTTTTTTTATGTAGAAACATTGTGTTTGATTAAAACATTGTGTTTCATGCAAACTTAAAAAAAAAAATGCGTTTTGGAAAGAAATTCGCCTATGGATTATATTTATTTTTGGTAGCTTCATTAAGGGGTTATAATTAAATTCTGGTCAGAAGAATAAGATTAAAAAAAGAAATAAATGTAGGAACAAAAAAAAAATAATTTGATAAATGTAAAATGTTAAGTTTTTTACCATGTATAATTACCTCATAATAAATTTATATTTTTTTTATTTTTCTACCCCCTTTTCCCCGGACCTTCTTTTTTTAACTTTACTTCTTTTTCTTTACTGTAGGAAAGAAGTTAGGTCAAACTGAGTGATAATGAACATTAATGAGAAAACCCAGGAGAGGAAAATTTTGGTTTATGACCTCACACTACCTTTATATTTTTAAAATTTGTGAAACGTTAAAAATTTTTGTTTTATTTTCCTCTTCTAATCTTTAAAAATAAAAATTTATGGAATTTACATTGGGAAATTTGTCACGTTGTGTCCTATGTGCGGATTTTTTACTCACCGTTTGTGGTTGCGGGGTCGATTAATACTCCCCCCCGCCCTTCACTATCGCTACTAGGCCCCCTCTCTTCCCTGCTCCAGGCTTCATCATACCTTTTCTTAAAACTCTATCTTCTGCCTCCATTACGTTTTCCCTACTATTACCCTTCCTGGGAACTTGATTGAAGAAAAATTCCTAACATCCCTCTGTTCATCTGAATCTTCAACTTTCCCTTGTAACTCCTTGTTTCTGTGTCCCACCCTGGAACACCCCCCTATCCACCTTGTCAATTCCTAGCTATTTTAATGTCGTTATCAGTCCCCCTAAAACCCCTGTCCTTAGTGTCGTTTGGCAATTTTTTTTCCCGAACCTTTCTTTCGAGGGTTTTCAGTGAATCTTGTTTTAAACCTTTGCACTTTTCTAAAATTTTTTGACGTGCTTGCAAGGGTAGGTTCCAAACTGGGGTGTACACCCAAAATGCGCCGAGGGACCGGGGTCAAAATCCCGAACGGCTCCTTACTGAGGTATCGGGAAAGCTTTTCTCAGGTTTTTCCAGGGCCCCCTATACTGCAAACAGTTTTTCTGGTGATGTGCGTCGGAGATGTCTTGGTATTATACTCACCCTAAGATCCTTTTCCTTGGTGAGGTTTTCATTTTGGCCATCTACCTATATCTCCTGGGTCTTCACTGCCCCTTTCCCCCATCTTCAGACTTTGCATTTTAGCGGGTTAAATTCAATAACCAGTTTTGGGGGGCAGACTTACAGCTATCCAGGCCTCATCCGAATTTAAACTTCCAACTTGACACATCTGCAGGAAGGCACATCTAAGTTATCCCTTCCGACCATTTAAAACCAAAAAAAGCATGGTCCCCAGGACTGACCCCCGGGGGGCCCCCCTCGCCCCAGGGGCCCCCCTCTGACACCCTACTATAACTCGTTACCCCTTGTCAGTTTTTTGATCCCTTGGATGCCTTTCCCATTATCATACCTGTTCCTCTAGCTTTTGCACTAATCCTTTTGAGGAATGTGTTTAAGGGCCTTTTTGCGTCCCCAAAAATGCAATCTACCCCCCCCTCTCTATTGTGTCTTATTCCGTGACACAGGGTTTCCCTTCCTTAAAACCGGCTGGTTTTTGGTTTTTAATGTTCCCTTTTAGGCTCTACCACTTCCCCGATAATCTTCCCATACTTTCATTCTATACACTCAGTGACAGGTTTTTTTTAATGCCTTTGTCTGTATTTCCAAAAAAAAGGGAAAATCATTTGGCTTCCACACTTCGGAGTTTGTCCAGTTTTATAGAGTTAAAGATTGTTGGGCCAATACGTCTTACTCCTCTTTTAAGGACCTATGGGATTCGTTGGTCCCCCCGCATTTGAAGTATCAATTCACTTACGCAGTTCACCCGTCCCGGTTGTATTTCATCCAGCACTTGTTTTGCTGAAAAGAGTTGTGCTGACTTCCAGGGTCCATTCTTTCCATTAAATACTTTTTTAATTTCTGTTAAATCCCACATACTTCTTTTCCCTTTCTGTGACTCCCCACCTTTTTTCCTCACCCTTACCTGGTGGTAGGTGTTGTGGTGTTTTGGGGTGTGTGGTTGTTGTGTGTGTGTGTGTGTGGTGTGTGTGTTTGGTGGTGTGTTGGTGTGTGTGTGCCGCGCTCGCCCGAAGGTGATTATGTGAAGGTTGGTGGTGGAAGGTTGGTGGTTGAAGGTTGTGTGGTGTGAAGTTGGTGTGTGTGAAGGTTGGTGTGGGTGAATGTTGTGGTGTGAAGTTGTGTGTGTGTGAAGGGTTGTGTTGTGTGAAGGTTTTTGTGTGTGTGAAGGGTTTGTGTGGTTTAAGTTTTGTGTGTGTGAATTTTGTGTGGTGAAGGGTTTTGGTGTGAAAGGGTTTTTGTGTGTGAAGGGTTGTGTGTTGTGAAGGGTTGTGTGTGTGTGAAGGTGTGTGTGTGAAGGTTTGTTGTGTGAAGGGGTTTTTGCGTGAAGGTTGTGTTGTGTGAAGTTTTGTGTGGAAGGGTTTGTTGTGTGGAAGGTTGTGGTGTGTGAAAGGGTTTGTGTGTGTGAAAGGTTTGTGTGGTGTGAATGTTGTGTTATGTGAAGCTTGTTTATGCGAAGGTTTTTGTGTGTGCGAAGGTTTTGTGTGTGCGAAAGGGTTTTGTGTGTGCGAAGTTGTGTGTGTGTGAATGTTTTGTGTTGTGATGTTGTGTGTTGTGAAGGTTGTTGTGTTGAAGGTTGTTGTGTTGAAGGTTGTGTGTGTGTGAAAGGGTTTTGTGTTGTGAATTTGTGTGTGTGTGAAATTTGTGTTTTATGTGAAGGTTTGTGGTGTGGAGTTTTGTGTGGGGCGAAAGGTTTTGTGTGTGCGAAGGTTGTGTGTGTGCAATGTTGTGTGTGTGGAAAAGGGTTTTTGTGGTGAATGTTGTGTGGCGAAGGTTGGTGTGTAGAATTGTGTGTGTGTGAAGGTTTTGTGTGTGTGTGAATGTTTGGGGTATGTAATTTGTGTGGTGTGAATGTTGTGTGGTGCGAAAAATTGTGTGTGGCGAAGGTTGTTGTGTGCAAGGTTGTGTGTGTGCGAAGGTTTGTGTTGCGTGGTTGTGTGTGTGCGAAAGGGTTTTTGTGTGCGAAAGTTTTTTTGTGTGTGAATGTTGTGTGTGTGTGAAGGGTTTTTGTGTGCAAGGTTTTTGTGTTGCGAAGGTTGTGTGTGTGTTGTGTGTGTGGTGTTGTGTGTGTGTGTGTGTGCGTGTGCGTGCGTGGTGCGCCGCGGTTTGTGTGTGGGGAGGGAGAGAGAGGGGGGGAAGGGGGAGTAGGGGAAAAAGGAGAAAAAGGGGAGGAAGGAGTGGCGACAGAAATGGAAGGGAAAGAGGAGGGAATAAGAGAGTGGGACTGGGGGGGTGTGAGGGGGAAAAGTTCAATAGATAGGAGTAGCGATTAAAATAACAATATTTTCATGTGGGACTATTTAAAATAGGGTAAGTCCAGGCCCCTTTCCCTCCCCCCTTTTTCCCCTCCCCGAAAGGGTTTTGCTTCCCCTACTTGTTAAGGTAAGGTAAGTCTAGCTCCCCCTGTTCCCGCCTTTTTCCCCCCACCCCGAAAAGTGAAGTTTAAGCCCGGGTGCTTTTTTAAGGTAGGGGCAGTTAGCCCCGCTACCCCTTCCCCCCCTTTTCCCCCCCCCCCCCCCGAAAGGTACGTGTGGGGCTGGGGCCTAACAGTAATCACAACTCCCTCCCAACACTATGTAATTACATGCCTGCCTTGTATTTTGTGGATTTATTGGTTGAAAAATTCACTTTTGACCAATAATAAAAATTGTCTTTTCGCCTTTCCTAAGTTGACTGGTAATAACCCACGTCTTTTAGGATTGTATTATCTGGAAGTGATTTTTTAAAGTGGGGGAAATTCTATCTTTTTTTGTTGGATCAGAGAGGGGCACCTGTCAATCAATGAGTAAAACAAAGGAACGGGCTTTCCCGAGAGTCCCCTGATATAGTTACTTTCCTGTGCACTTATGAAGAATAGGACATAACCCTTATCATTTAAACGGTCAAAACTTTATTCCTGTCTCGGGAAAGTTACTTCGGCTACTTAAAGAGCCAGTGGGTGTCACCAAAACCCCGACCCCCCCCCCCCCCCCCCCACATCCTCGCAACGGCTACGATTGCAAAACACGCGTGTCACCAACACCAGCACTCAAGTTTTTTTGCGTTAATTCGAAAAATTATATTTTTCTTTTCTTTCTTGGATCGTATTTCATATTTTAAATTTTTTTTTTCAAATTTCCCCAAATAATAAAGTTTTTATATTTGTCAGTTTTGTTTTTTTCTATTCATTAATTTTCCAGGGGGGACCAGCCTGGTAATACTGATGAAGGTTACGGGCTGATAAGCCTTCACAGGGGCATTGTTCCTTTCTCGTCCCCCCACTTTCCGGTGGTGGGATTAACAAGGGAGCCTCATAACAACGGACATTTCTTACCTTTCCCCCTCCCACCAAGTCTGTATATATGGCTTCCCATCTTATTACTTTTTATATTTTATGTTACTTATACTTTTGTTCAAGTAACCTGACCTGACTGGACTTAAGTATTTTCACATAATTATTCTTACTCCATAGCAAATCATTTAAAGGCTTTTTATCTATCATGTCACGGACTTCTTGTCCGGGTTTTAACTATTACTTTTTTGTCTCTTAGCCTTGTTGATCGAAATGGTTCACTCGACACCGACCAGACAAGATGGCCGGGTTGATCTAACCAACAGATTAAGAAACTTAACATCATCTTTAACTGGACACAGCAGTGTCCAGTTAAACATGGAGGTTAAAGATGGTTTCAGAGGCCACCAACCATCAAGTAATCATAGCCAACATCTTCCACCACTGAAACAACTGCTGGTGTTGATAAGCGCCTTTTTTGTGTTGACATTTATACCAGAGTGACGTGCAGCAGCGACTACCTGGTCTCACCAAGGTTTCTGGTTCATCGTCAACCCTGAGTAACGTGCAGCAGCGACTACCTGGTCTCACCAAGGTTTCTGGTTCATCGTCAACCCTGAGTGACGTGCAGCAGCGACTACCTGGTCTCACCAAGGTTTCTGGTTCATCGTCAACCCTGAGTGACGTGCAGCAGCGACTACCTGGTCTCACCAAGGTTTCTGGTTCATCGTCAACCCTGAGTGACGTGCAGCAGCGACTACCTGGTCTCACCAAGGTTTCTGGTTCATCGTCAACCCTGAGTGACGTGCAGCAGCGACTACCTGGTCTCACCAAGGTTTCTGGTTCATCGTCAACCCTCAGAGTTATTCGTCACATCCATTGGTAAATTGGATGACCATGTGTCCGTGTATGTACATTAACTTCGGTTCACGAAATTAATTTATGTATTGCATATTTCATTATTTTCTTCAGTTAGGAAAAATTCCATATTTGATTGTTTTACATTTATATAATTATATTCTTGCATAATTCAAAAAATTCTCATTGTTTTGCTATTATTTATTTTTTTTTGTTCCATTGAAATGCATTTTGGTGTGAAAGGTCCGTTATACCTTTACAGTGTGTGTGTGTGTGTGTGTGTGTGTGTGTGTGTGTGTGTGTGTGTGTGTACTCACCTAGTTGTACTCACCTAGTTGAGGTTGCGGGGGTCGAGTCCGAGCTCCTGGCCCCGCCTCTTCACTGATCGCTACTAGGTCACACTCTCCCTGAACCGTGAGCTTTATCATACCTCTGCTTAAAGCTATGTATGGATCGTGCCTCAACTACATCGCTTCCCAAACTATTCCACTTACTGACTACTCTGTGGCTGAAGAAATACTTCCTAACATCCCTGTGATTCATCTGTGTCTTCCGCTTCCAACTGTGTCCCCTTGTTACTGTGTCCAATCTCTGGAACATCCTGTCTTTGTCCACCTTGTCAATTCCTCTCAGTATTTTTGTATGTCGTTATCATGTCCCCCCTATCTCTCCTGTCCTCCAGTGTCGTCAGGTTGATTTCCCTTAACCTCTCCTCGTAGGACATACCTCTTAGCTCTGGGAGTAGTCTTGTTGCAAACCTTTGCACTTTCTCTAGTTTCTTTACGTGCTTGGCTAGGTGTGGGTTCCAAACTGGTGCCGCATACTCCAATATGGGCCTAACGTATACGGTGTACAGGGTCCTGAACGATTCCTTATTAAGATGTCGGAATGCTGTTCTGAGGTTTGCTAGGCGCCCATATGCTGCAGCAGTTATTTGGTTGATGTGAGCTTCAGGAGATGTGCCTGGTGTTATACTCACCCCAAGATCTTTTTCCTTGAGTGAGGTTTGTAGTCTCTGACCCCCTAGACTGTACTCCGTCTGCGGCCTTCTTTGCCCTTCCCCAATCTTCATGACTTTGCACTTGGTGGGATTGAACTCCGGGAGCCAATTGCTGGACCAGGTCTGCAGCCTGTCCAGATCCCTTTGTAGTTCTGCCTGGTCTTCGATCGAGTGTATTCTTCTCATCAACTTCACGTCATCTGCAAACAGGGACACCTCAGAGTCTATTCCTTCCGTCATGTCGTTCACAAATACCAGAAACAGCACTGGTCCTAGGACTGACCCCTGCGGGACCCCGCTGGTCACAGGTGCCCACTCTGACACCTCGCCACGTACCATGACTCGCTGCTGTCTTCCTGACAAGTATTCCCTGATCCATTGTAGTGCCTTCCCCTGTTATCCCTGCTTGGTCCTCCAGTTTTTTGCACCAATCTCTTGTGTGGAACTGTGTCAAACGCCTTCTTGCAGTCCAAGAAAATGCAATCCACCCACCCCTCTCTCTCTTGTCTTACTGCTGTCACCATGTCATAGAACTCCAGTAGGTTTGTGACACAAGATTTCCCGTCCCTGAAACCATGCTGGCTGCTGTTGATGAGATCATTCCTTTCTAGGTGTTCCACCACTCTTCTCCTGATAATCTTCTCCATTATTTTGCATACTATACATGTCAGTGACACTGGTCTGTAGTTTAATGCTTCATGTCTGTCTCCTTTTTTAAAGATTGGACTACATTTGCTGTCTTCCATGCCTCAGGCAATCTCCCTGTTTCGATAGATGTATTGAATATTGTTGTTAGGGGTACACATAGCGCCTCTGCTCCCTCTCTCAATACCCATGGGAGATGTTATCTGGCCCCATTGCCTTTGAGGTATCTAGCTCACTCAGAAGCCTCTTCACTTCTTCCTCGGTTGTGTGCACTGTGTCCAGCACTTGGTGGTGTGCCCCACCTCTCCGTCTTTCTGGAGTCCCTTCTGTCTCCTCTGTGAACACTTCTTTGAATCTCTTGTTGAGTTCTTCACATACTTCACGGTCATTTCCTGTTGTCTCTCCTCCTTCCTTCCTTAGCCTGATTACCTGGTCCTTGACTGTTGTTTTCCTCCTGATGTGGCTGTACAACAGTTTCGGATCAGATTTGGCTTTCGCTGCTATGTCATTTTCATAATGTCTTTGGGCCTCCCTTCTTATCTGTGCATATTCGTTTCTGGCTCTACGACTGTTCTCCTTATTCTCCTGGGTCCTTTGCCTTCTATATTTCTTCCATTCCCTAGCACACTTGGTTTTTGCCTCCCTGCACCTTTGGGTAAACCATGGGCTCATCCTGGCTTTTTCATTACTCCTGTTACCCTTGGGTACAAACCTCTCCTCAGCCTCCTTGCATTTTGTTGCTACATATTCCATCATCTCATTAACTGGCTTCCCTGCCAGTTCTCTGTCCCACTGAACCCCGTTCAGGTAGTTCCTCATTCCTGTGTAGTCCCCTTTCTTGTAGTTTGGCTTCATTCGTCCTGGCCTTCCTGCTTCTCCCTCCACTTGTAGCTCTACTGTGTATTCGAAGCTTAAAACCACATGGTCACTGGGCCCCAAGGGATCTTTCATATGTGATGTCCTCGATATCTGCACTACTGAAGGTGAATACTAAGTCCAGCCTTGCTGGTTCATCCTCTCCTCTCTCTCTTGTAGTGTCCCTTACGTGTTGGTACATGAAGTTCTCCAGTACCACCTCCATCATCTTAGCCCTCCATGTATCTTGGCCCCCATGTGGGTCCAAGTTCTCCCAATCGATCTCCTTGTGGTTAAAGTCACCCATGATCAGGAGCTTTGCCCTGCATGCATGAGCTCTTCTGGCCACTCTAGCCAGTGTGTGTGTGTGTGTGTGTGTGTGTGTGTGTGTGTGTGTGTGTGTGTGTGAGCGCTCGCTCGCGCGCATAAACATCCCCTCCCCCCAGGATAAGAGTTTATGATCTTACACGGTTTTGCTAATGAACGTTTGAAGATCTTGGCTTGAGATAACGAGGAAAAAACGCCTATTACCCGCCCAGGAAAAACGCTTATTTACCGCCCACGAAAAACTCCTATTACCCACAGAGAAAAAAAAAACCTAGAGAAAGGTAATTACTCGGGGAAAACTACCCCAGAGAAAGGTAGTCACTAAGGGAAAACTAGACCAGAGAAAGGTAGTCACTAAGGGAAAACCCCAGAGAAAGGTAGTCACTCAGGGGAAACAACCCCAGAGAAAGATAATCACTCAGGGGAAACAACCCCAGAGAAACGTAGTCACTCAGGGGAAACCCCAGAGAAAGGTAGTCACTCAGGGGAAACAACCCTATAGAAAGGTAAACACTCAGGGGAAACAACACCAGAGAAAGGTAGTCACTCAGGGGAAATAATCCCAGAGAAAGGTAGTCACTCAGGGGAAACAACCTCAGAGAAAGGTAGTCACTCAGGGGAAATAATCCCAGAGAAAGGTAGTCACTCAGGGGAAGCAACCCTAGAGAAACGTAGTCACTCAGGGGAAACAACCCCAGAGAAACGTAGTCACTCAGGGGAAAAAACCCTAGAGAAAGGTAGTCACTCTGGAGAAGCCCCAGAGAAAGGTAGTCACTCAAGGGAAACAACCCCAGAGGAAGGTAGTCACTCTGGAGAAGCCCCAGAGAAAGGTAGTAACTCAAGGGAAACAACCCCAGAAGAAGGTAGTCACTCAGGGGAAACCCTTGAGAAAGGTGGTCACTCAGGGGAAAACCCCAGAGAAAGGTAGTCACTAAGGGAAAACCCCAGAGAAAGTTAGTCACTCAGGGGAAACCCCTGAGAAAGGTGGTCACTCAGGCGAAAACCCCAGAGAAAGGTAGTCACTAAGGGGAAACAACCCCAGAGAAAGGTAGTCACTCAGGGTAAACAACCCCAGAGAAAGGTAGTCACTCAAGGGAAACAACCCCAGAGAAAGGTAGTCACTCAAGGGAAACAACCCCAGAGGAAGGTAGTCACTCAGGGGAAGCAACCCTTGAGAAAGGTAGACACTGAGGGGAAACAGATAAAGGTAGTCACTCAGGGGAAACAACCCCAGAGAAAGGTAGTCACTCAGGGGAAACAACCCCAGAGAAAGGTAGTCACCTAGGGGAAACCCTTGAGAAAGGTCACTCAGGGGAAACCCCAAAGAAAGGTAGTCACTCAGGTGAAACAACTCCAGAGATAGTCACTCAGGGTAAACAACCCCAGAGAAAGGTAGTCACTCTGGAGAAACCCCAGAGAAAGGTAGTCACTCAAGGGAAACAACCCCAGAGGAAGGTAGTCACTCAGGGGAAACCCTTGAGAAAGGTAGTCACTAAGGGAAAACAACCCCAGAGAAAGGTAGTCACTCAGGGGAAACAATCCCAGAGAAAGGTAGTCACTCAGGGATAACCCCAGAGAAAGGTAGTCACCTAGGGGAAACAACCCTTGAGAAAGGTCACTCAGGGGAAACAACCCCAGAGAAAGGTAGTCACTCAGGAGAAACCCCAGAGAAAGGTAGTCACTCAGGGGAAACAACCCCAGAGAAAGGTAGTCACTCAGGGGAAACAATCCCAGAGAAAGGTAGTCACTCAGGGGAAACAACCCCAGAGAAAGGTAGTTACTGCTAGATTACGCACTATTAATGTTAGCAGGAATCGTTTGTTTGATCGTCGCCCCTCTTACTACATCCCTTTTATCTCCGTATTTATTCTCTAGTGGTTTCTTTTCATTTACCTCGTTTGTATGTCCGGCCAGCATCTAATTTTTCTCTTTTCCCTCATATAGTTCCTACGATACATCTCGTACTCCCCTCTACCGTATGCGTAAGCTCAATCATCTACTGTGACTTCTCGTTTCCTTTTTCCTACTTCCTATCTCATTGCAATGTTTGCTGATGTTTCTAAATAGTTTGCACCTGTCTTTCCGGACATTGTTATAGCAGTCATTTATTAGACCCAGGTAGCATTTTAACAGCCATTTCTCATGGCTGTAATACTACTGCATCCCTGTCTACCTCAGCATTCGTAGTAGTTTCAGACTACTTTAGACCATTATAAAGCTAACCAGAAATTTTCTCATTCCGTAATTATTTCTATACAACTTTGGTTGTGTTTGTATTGCTATAAATACAGAACATCGTGTCTACTGGATCCCTGGACCTAAGGACTTGAGCTAGATTTCTTTAAGGCTCATGCTAACCTCTCTTTGGAGTATAAACATACCTATTTGGATATATGTTATTGTAGCCAGCTGGCCTGGTGGCTTACGTACTGGCCTGAAGTTTTAAGACTTACTTGCTACGATTTCGATCCCCACCCGTACCGTAGTTTGTTTGCAGCTGTGTGATTACAATTTCGTGAGTGATGAAGCCTAAGAAAAGTCTGGATTTGTCAGTTGCACTGCGCAACTGAGTATCGCTATACTTGCCGTAATTAATGTTTATTTAGCTTTCTATACAACAAATATACAGATTACTACTTCATGAAATAAGTTGCAACAAACATTGTGGGAAGTGCCAAAAAACAAGTTATTAAGCCAGTGTTTACAAGATGTAAGTTAGTACAGGCCAAAGTAAGATCTTAAGATTATATTTTGTCTCGAAACTAAGATATTTGATATTATCACATTACTATGCCACGTATGGATCATGTAAATTTTTATACGTAATATCCACTGGACATTGTTTTATACTGCCATGTTAAAAAAAAAACTGCGATTCTCTCAAAAGTGAACTTAATATTTTAAGTTCTTGAGAAGGGTCTGTAGTGGGGGTAACAATGAATTAGGAACTTAAACATTGAAAATTCAGTTAAGCTTGTATGTTAACCCTATTACAGCAAAAAATTGTCATATCAACCTTTTGATTATTAGGCAGAGCTACATAAAATGTCTAAACCACCAGCAAATTTTGTTCTGTATTCAAGTGAAGAAGCCTGTTGTGCAGGCGATACGTTTCGCCAAGAAAGACATCCAAGTGTGACACATGTCTTACTGATCAACACGTCGGTATGTGTGAAGGCTTACTCAGCCCTGTAACAACTTCAGACAGTATTACTCAGGCTGGCTCCTCCTCAGGAAAGTTAAATGAATAGAAAAAGAAATAATAATTCAAAGATAAACAATTTATTAAATCAAACATAAAACAAAACATGAAAGGTATATCCTATTTGAAAGAAAAATGAAAAATTAAATGAATAAAATAACATTTGAACTCAACACTAATATCTACAATGGTGTCTGGTGTTGGTGACACTGTTGTTGAAACCGTAGCCGTTGCTGATAAGGGGGGGGGTCGCAGGTGTTGGTGACCATCCACTGGCTAGTTCTTCACAGTATACTAGTGAGTATTCTATCCCGAAGACAGGAAAGCAGGTTCTTTACCGCTGCAATGCTGTGGAGTTACGTCCTGCAATTTCATACAGGTGCACAGGTAGTTCAATACAAAATGGAGAAGTCTCTGGACGTTAGTCCTTCTCCTGTTCTACTCGTTGATTGCCAGGTGACCCTCTCTGACATCCAAGCTGGAAAGATAGACAGGTTACCCACTGCTTAAATAATCACTCTTCATGGTAGTGTACAATATTCAAAAGACGTGGTGATTATTACAACAGTCAACCTAGAGCAAGACTGAAAGGACTAAGTTCATTATTGGTCAAAAGTGAAGCTTTCAACCAATAAATCCACTAGAATACTAGAGGCAGGCATGTACTTACAGTAGAGTTGGGAGCTGTGAGTCTAGTGATTTACTGTTTAACCAGAGCCCCACACGTCACCTTTCGGGGGGGGGGAGAAGAGGGAGGGGAAGGGATAGCGGGAGTTAGACTGACCCTACCTTAACAAGTAGCCGGCAGACAAACTATCAATTTCAGGGAGGGGGAGAAAAGGCGGGAAAAACGGGAACGTGACTTACCCTACCTTAACTAGTAGCCGGCAGACAAACTATCAGTTTCAGGGAGGGGGAGAAAAGGCGGGAAAAACGGGAGATTGACTTACCCTACCTTAACTAGTAGCCGGCAGTGAAACTACTGTTACTATATATATTCCCTCTACACCTATCTATTGAACTTTTCCCTCACAGTATGTGTTGATAATCACATACAGTATAACACAGAAAGGAACCATATTAATTACATAAATTTGACCATAACAATTAAAACACTGAACAGATTCTCAGTTTTTTTTTTTTTTTTATATTTTATTTAAAACTTCATGTACAAATATTAATAGGTACATATATAAAAAAAAATGATCAAGGACAACATCAGTAAAACAATATATAAACACAAAACAATCCAGGCAACATCTGACAGTCTACTATATACAAGTTTTTCATTGTCTGCATCGCTATTGGGCCGTGCAGACCTCCTGCGCAAACGCTCTTCAGTTCCCTGACAGCAGTAGTGTGAGGTGGTGCTTGTCGCGCCTCTGTCGTCAGACCAGGAGAACTACTATTAGTCAATATGGCGTGCAGTTACAGACGCAGGATTAACACTGTCGGTGTTGAACTTCTCAGTGGGGCAATAACGCCAGCCTCAGCCCAGGTATTACTACCTAAAATCATCAGAGACACGTATGGCATTCAGGATGAAGAGTTTTTTTTTTATATTTTATTTAGAAAACACAATACATATTTAAATGTATGCTATGCATACGTTACATAAACTAAGACATGTTATCCATTAAAAATGAAACAACAATTCCACGTTCTACACGAAGGCAACCCACACCCGAACATACAGGTGGATTTAATAAATTCATAAATACTACCTATATAATCCAAAGAATATCACACGTATTTACAAGGACGTATAAGTGATTAATAATAAGAACTATACTGGATATTAACAAAAATTCCCCTACCACACAATCCCAGTACTTAAATAAACCGTTACCCGTAGGTGTATTACCACCATTTACACATCCAACAACATGACCTACCAAACCCCCTTTTAACAATAATTAACAATGCCAGTGCATACAAAAAATATATGCATGCACCGTTTTGAGAAAAAACCCTTAAGTAACCTAACAATCACGGTATGCCCTTACCTCATTAAACCTTAATGAGAATTACAGAATTTGGTTATGCATAAACCACAACAAAAATATTAAAGTACATAGCAACCCAGATATGTACATTATGTTACCATACACACACACTTGTATAATTGGAAGAATATACACCCACAATATCTAATATCAATAATAATAAAACAACAACAAAGAAATTCAAACTGCCAGAACATCATTGTATGACATGGATTTTACACATAAAATTAAAGAATACACTTCATGTTACCTCAACTTTAAACAACCTATGTAAATGTTTAATATAAACCAAGACTATAATTATCATTGAAACATATCAAATGGGTTCTCCCCTCACAAGGACGGGGCGAATAATAAAAAAAAACCCTTCATGAAATACCAAACAGGTACACCCCAACCACTAACTAACTCCTAGCTTAAGATCAAACTTGTTAATAACTGAACACAAAATCCTAATCTCCCTATCGGAAACACAATGAAACATCCTTGACAGTCATATTCGTCACATTAACTTGTGCAAAGATATTACAATCCTTCTTCTATAAAGAAGTACCGTTATAAAGGAAATACTTGTATACTAATTATATCTAAAGAAAAGCTAATCCACAAGGGCAATATGGAAAGTACTTGCAGCTACATGTTAAAACTACAAAATAAGCATCATTCTATACTAACGTACTTGACTACAGTGTTCCTTGCTTTATTTTATATTTTAAAACCCTTCTCAATGTTAATAAAAAGAATTACTGCTATTCACTGGCAATATCATTTTTGCACGTGTTCAGTACTACTTGACCTAAAAAGCCATAACAGCCACTTAAGCCACCTCTCCTCGATAGTGAATGCAATAATATACCCAACCAAAATATGCAATGCAAGGCAATCCATGTATGACTATGTATCAAAGGTACTGATCGCCGATATCAAATATCTCTGCAGGAACATAACCATTTCATAAATATATGCTCTCACTATCTCACCCCCACACCACCTTCCACACTGCTAGCCTAACCTTACACCCCCCCCTCACAATAAAAGAGACTCTACCCCGCGCCCCCCCCCCCCCCTGTTCCCTTAGAAGCTGTGCTACAGTAAAATTACGATAACCTATCGAAAAACTTGATTCCCATTTCCCCCCATATATTAACCTATTCCTACACCTTGTCCTATAAAAACCGCGCTGCTAACGCTTTTATCCTCAACTGCCCTGAAATCTGCCTCATACCCCAAGAAACATGCAAATAATCTGCCATATACATCAAAGCCCTGCCCACTTCGCTTGCTACCCCACTAACATCCATCGACAACGATCTAAGAAAAGACCAACTCCCCCCCCCCCAACAGCCTAATAACCCCCGCCATCCAGACTCTCACCACTTCCAAAGATGAACAAAAATATACCACATGATATGCCGTCTCCTCCTCCCCACAGAATAAACATGTTGCCTCTCTAACCAACCCCATCTTATGCAACATATACTTAGATGCCACCACACCCATTAGAAAACGGTACACCAACTCCCTAACCCTTGCTGGTATCCTAAGCTTCCTGAACTCCCTCCATATGACCCTCCAGTTATACATGGGTATACTGCGGCCCCCTGCAATACACCCCTTCCCCACACCACACCCACCACTGCGTTTACCTTCAACCTTTTTACCTGCCCCACTGCCAACATGAATCTTATTACATCTTCACACTTTCTCAAATCCCTACCACTCCACCAGTTTCTAGCATCCCTCATCACCCTATCCACCCTAACACCCCCCCCCCCCCCCCCCCCCCCCCCCCCTCTGCTTAATATATAATACCATTACCCTAGGCCCTAAGGCCAACAAACCTAGTCCCCCCCTTTTCACCTCCGTCATGACCACATCTTTGGACAACCAGGCCCTCCCAAACCCCCACACAAACCTCAACACCCTCCTCTGTATTTCCTGTATATCCTGCACCCCCAAAGGGAACACCTCCGCTACACCCCAGACCTTACTATACACCACCGAGTTAATTACCAACGCTCTCTGCTGTAACGCCACTTCACTGGCCCTCAAACCTTTTAACTTGCCTATAACCTTACTCGTGACTGCTTCTGAGTTAATCCTCCTACATTCCTGCAATTGCCTCATATACCATATCCCACACACCCTAATTCTGTCACAAACCGTCCATCCCATTTCCTCCCCCAATCTCCCCCCAACCCATGTTCCTACTTCCAATAACCTAGACTTTGCTAAATTAACTACCATTCCTGAAACATTCCCAAAACTCCTAATGACCTCTCCCACCCTTCGTAAAGCCTCCCCACTCGTAACTAACACAGTTGTATCATCCACATAACCTACTATGCCCCCCATACTTCCCCCCCCACCTCCCGCAATGCGTCGTCCACAGCCTCAAAAAAAGGATGTTGCACGCATGCAAAGAGCAACTGTGACAGCGGGCAACCCTGCCTTAATCCCTGTTCCATCATCACCGCCCCCCCCAGCTTACCATTAACCTGCACCCTCATGACAGCCCCCTCATACAGAAAGCGCACCCACCTCACGACCCCCCCTCCAAAACCCAATTTTTCCAAACAGCCCCACAAAAAGTCCCTCTTCACGCAGTCATATGCCTTAGCCCAATCCAACCCAAGGACGCCCCCTCCCTGACAGTTCTCTATAAAATCCCTTATCACACTGTGCCCATTCTTCATAGTCCGTCCCGGAATCCCATACTGACCCCCATGTACGCTACTCCCAATTACCTTCTTTATCATTCGCTGCCTGACCACGGTAGTGTGCGGTAGTGCTCTGCACCCCTCTGCTGTGTGTAGGCGAGCGCCCTTGTCAGTTACCTGGCTGCAGTGGTGTGAAGTGGTGCTGTCACACCTCGGCTAACAACTTAGGTGCACTGTGATCGTCAAGATGGTGGTTAGTCTGAGACGAAGGGTAAATACTGTAGGCATCGAGCTACTTAAAGGAACGATAACGACCAGTTCTGCGCAAGTCTTATTGCCAAAGATCATACGGGAGACTTATGGAGTACAAGATAGTGACTTGTATGGTGTAGCATTGAACGGAGGACAACGAATTTT
>NC_069402.1:111763343-111768343 GCF_026875155.1 Cherax quadricarinatus
TTGTGCCCATATCGCGGGGGCTGTCAGTGAATGGCTGATTAGATATTTGTACTGATTATATATTATTTATTTTGCCACATAGGCTTCCTATCAAATTGTTACATTATGCCTATAGTTAAAATCTCTCCTATTAGAGCCTTCTCCGATGAAGATGCCTTAGCAGTTTCGTCCAATAGATGTTTACCTTGTTCCATATCTCGGTTTATACGTGTAAGTTACACCTAAAATTAGCTTTTCACATTCCATGAGAAACTGTAGTTAGACTTTTAAATCTTCTTTACTGTAACTACTTAAATTCTCTCAAACATCACATCCACTCTGCCTTCTTTTCTGTTGACTCTGTGTGGAATAATTTATACCCTTGTATGTGGCATTCAGCGGAGTTCTTACAAACTGAACCACATCATGGTTTTTTGGTTTAATATATGTTTCCTCCAAATGCTGTTAGTCTTAGGATTCATTACGTTTCCTGAATTTCCACTCAGGCTTTGTATATTGTTCTTCAATTATCCTTTCTTTACCTCGACTTTCTTTTCCCAGGTCTCAGCGGCAGATTCCCTATTGATCACATGTTTCCCTATTCACTTCTTTAACCCTATAATACATGCTCCAGTTGACGTTCATTTTAGTTTCAATTTCTTTTTCTTGTATGTGGATAAGTATGCAATAATCCCTTCTAACTACCAGATCTCCTATGGCATGTTTGGATTGAGTGGACTATGTGGCGTGTGTGTGTGTGTGTGTGTGTGTGTGTGTGTGTGTGTGTGTGTGTGTGTGTGTGTGTGTGTGTGTGTGTGTGTGTGTGTTACAGTTCTGAGAATCATAGTTAACAAGAATGTCCATTAAAAAAAAATTTTACACACACAAAATGGAAATTAAAATTTGTGGGCCAGACAGTGAGGGCCATAATGCAGACCGGAATGTGTTCTCAGTGTTTTAGTGTTGGTAGAGAGAGTGTGCATGTGTGCCACCAGACAAGAACTACTGAACTTTTATGACTAACACCTCCTGGGATTTGTTCAGAGAATTCTCTGTGGTTCGAAAAATCACAATTTGTTCGTACTCTGAATTTGTGGGTGATGTGATCTAGTTCCTGGACCTAACTTTTAACTTCAGTTGGCTAATGAGAACTAATTCTTTCATATTTGGAAAAAACTTATTCTTAAAGTGATTAAATTTTATGTCGTCTATTCAGTGTGGTTTGAACCACAGTACTCCAAAAGTAAACAGTTTATTATTGTTAATATTTTTGGAGTAAACTGTATGTCATTATGATGGTCCTGTAGTCCACCAATTGTGAGAATCTGTTCAGTGTTTTAATTGTTATGGTCAAATTTATGTAATTAATATAGTTCCTTTCTGTGTTATACTGTATGTGATTATCAACACATACCGACGTGTTGATCAGTAAGACATGTGTCACACTTGGATGTCTTTCTTGGCGAAACGTATCGCCTGCACAACAGGCCTCTTCACTTGAATACAGAACAAAATTTGCTGGTGGTTTAGACATTTTATGTAGCTCTGCCTAATAATCAAAAGGTTGATATGACAATTTTTTTGCTGTAATAGGGTTAACATACAAGCTTAACTGAATTTTCAATGTTTAAGTTCCTAATTCATTGTTACCCCCACTACAGACCCTTCTCAAGAACTTAAAATATTAAGTTCACTTTTGAGAGAATCGCAGTTTTTTTTTTTTAACATGGCAGTATAAAACAATGTCCAGTGGATATTACGTATAAAAATTTACATGATCCATACGTGGCATAGTAATGTGATAATATCAAATATCTTAGTTTCGAGACAAAATATAATCTTAAGATCTTGCTTTGGTCTGTACTAACTTACATCTTGTAAACACTGGCTTAATAACTTGGTTCCTTATTTTTTGGTACTTCCCACAATGTTTGTTGTAACTTTGTTGCAACTTTCTCTGGGGTTGTTTCCCCTGAGTGACTACCTTTCTCTGGGGTTGTTTCCCCTGAGTGACTACCTTTCTCTGGGGTTTCCCCTGAGTGACTACCTTTCTCTGGGATTGTTTCCCCTGAGTGACTACCTTTCTCTGGGGTTGTTTCCCCTGAGTGACTACCTTTCTCTGGGGATGTTTCCCCTGCGTGACTACCTATCTCGGAGGTTATTTCATGAAGTAGTAATCTGTATATTTGTTGTATAGAAAGCTAAATAAACATTAATTACGGCAAGTATAGCGATACTCAGTTGCGCTGTGCAACTGACAAATCCAGACTTTTCTTAGGCTTCATCACTCACGAAATTGTAATCACACAGCTGCCAACAAACTACGGTACGGGTGGGTATCGAAATCGTAGCAAGTAAGTCTTAAAACTTCAGGCCAGTACGTAAGCCACCAGGCCAGCTGGCTACAATAACATTCATCCAACTAGGTATGTTTATACTCCAAAGAGAGGTTAGCATGAGCCTTAAAGAAATCTAGCTCAAGTCCTTAGGTCCAGGGATCCAGTAGACACGATGTCTCTGAATTTAATAGCAATACAACACAACCAAAGTTGTATAGGAAATAATTATGGATGAGTAATTTCTGGATTGCTTTATAATGCTGTAAAGTAGTCCAGAAACTACTACGAATGCGGAGGTAGGACGGGATGCAGTACTTATTAAGCCATGAGGAAATGGATGTTAAAATGCTACCTGGGTCTAATAATTGACCCTGGTATAACAATGTCGGAAAAGACAGGTGCAAACCCTCACCTTCAGATATTTAGAAAACATCAGCATTCATTTGGCAATGAGATTAGGAAGTAGGAAAAAGGAAACGTGAAGTCACAGTAGATGATTGAGCTCTCCGCATACGGTATCTAGAGGGGAGTAAGAGATGTATCGTAGGAACTATATGAGGGAAAGAGGAAAAATTACATGCTGGCGGGACATACAAAGAGGTTGGTAAAGGGAAGAAAAGAAACCACTAGAGAATAAATACGGAGTTAAAAGGGATGTAGTAAGTAAGAGGGGCGACGATCATAACAAACGATTCCTGCTAACATTAATAGTGCGTAATTCTGGCAGTGACTAACTTTCTCTGGGGTTGTTTTCCCCTGAGTGATACCTTTCTCTGGGGTTGTTGCCCCTGGAGTGACTATTCTTTCTCTGGGGTTGTTTCCCCTGAGTGGACTACTTTCTTCTGGGGTTGTTTCCCCTGAGTGACTACCTTTCTCTGGGGTTGTTTCCCCTGAGTGACTACCTTTCTCTGGGGTTGTTTCCCCTGAGTGACTACCTTTCTCTGGGGTTGTTTCCCCGAGTGACTACCTTTCTCTGGGGCTTTCCCCCGAGTGACTGCCTTTCTCAAGGTTTCCCCGGAATGACTACCTTTCTCTGGGGTTATTTCCCCTGAGCGACTACCTTTCTCTGGGGTTTCTCCTGAGTGACTACCTTTCTCTGGGGTTGTTTCCCCTGAGTTACTACCTTTCTTTGGGGTTTCCCCTTAGTGACCTTTCTCAAGGGTTGTTTCCCCTAGGTGACTACATTTCTCTGAGGGTTGTTCCCTGAGTGGTCTACCTTCTCTGGGGTTGTTTCCTGAGTAGTGACTACCTATTTCTGGGGTTGTTCCCCCGAGTGACTACCTTACTCTGGGGTTGTTTCACCTGACTACCTTTCTCTGGGGTTGTTTCCCCTTAGTGACTCCCTTTCTCAGGGGTTGTTTCCCCTGAGTGACTAACTTTCTCTGGAGGTTTTTCCTTAGTGACTACCTTTCTTGGGGTTTTCCCTAGTGGACCACCTTTTCTCAAGGGTTCCCCTGACGTGACTACCTTGCTCTGGGGTTGTTTCCCTTTAGTGACTACCTTTTTCTCTGGGGTTTTCTCCAGAGTGACTACTTTCTCTGGGTTGTTTACCCTGAGGTGACTATCTCTGGAGTTGGTTTCACCTGAGTGGCTACCTTTGGGTGTTTTCCCACGGGAGAGACCTTTCTCAAGGGTTTTCCCTAGGTGACTACCTTTCTCTGGGGCTGTTTCCCCTGAGTGACTACCTTTCTCTGGAGTTTTCCCCTGAGTGACTACCTTTCTCTGGGGTTGTTTCCCCTAGGTGACTACCTTTCTCTGGGGTTGTTTCCCCTGAGTGACTACCTTTCTCTGGGGTTGTTTCCCCTGAGTGACTACCTTTCTGAGATTGTTTCCCCTGAGTGACTGCCTTTCTCTGGGGTTGTTTCCCCTTAGTGACTACCTTTCTCAGGGGTTGTTTCCCCTGAGTGACTACCTTTATCTGGTGTTTCCCCTGAGTGTCTACCTTTCTATAGGGTTGTTTCCCCTGAGTGACTACGTTTCTCTGGGGTTGTTTCCCCTGAGTGACTACGTTTCTCAGGGGTTGTTTCCCCTGAGTGACTACCTTTCTCTGGGGTTGTTTCCCCTGAGTGATTACCTTTCTCTGGGGTTGTTTCCCCTGAGTGACTACCTTTCTCTGGGGTTGTTTCCCCTGAGTGACTACCTTTCTCTGGGGTTGTTTCCCCTGAGTGACTACCTTTCTCTGGGGTTGTTTCCCCTGAGTGACTACCTTTCTCAGGGGTTATTTCCCCTGAGTGATTACCTTTATCTGGAGTTGTTTCCCCTGAGTGACTACCTTTATCTGGTGTTTCCCCTGAGTGTCTACCTTTCTTTAGGGTTGTTTCCCCTGAGTGACTACGTTTCTCTGGGGTTGCTTCCCCTTAGTGACTACGTTTCTCTGGGTTTGTTTCCCCTGAGTGACTACCTTTCTCAGGGTTTGTTTCCCCTGAGTGACTACCTTTCTCTGGGGTTGTTTCCCCTGAGTGAGTACCTTTCTCTGGGGTTGTTTTCCCTTAGTGACTACCTTTCTCTGGGGTAGTTTTCCCCGAGTGATTACCTTTCTCTAGGGTTTTTTTTTTCTCTGTGGGTAATAGGAGTTTTTCGTGGGCGGTAAATAAGCGTTTTTCCTGGGCGGGTAATAGGCGTTTTTTCCTCGTTATCTCAAGGCCAGATCTTCAAACGTTCATTAGCAAAAACCGTTGTAAG